>CM034152.1:656664570-656672070 GCA_019776745.2 Taxus chinensis
TACTTTGTTGGTTCTGGACTATCAATTGACATTGGGAAATCTTGTGAGCTTGGAACAAACCCTAGTATGGAGAGGTACGATCTTGAGCTATGTTTTAAAATTTTTTCCTTCTCTTGCATGCATGTTTAAACGGTGTTTGTGTTTGCATTCTTTGCTGGTTGGGTAGAATGCATAGGGCATGGTGTATGAGAAGGTTATGGGGATTTCATATGGGGGGCATAAGGGATTGCCAATGTCACTGTTTTATTGAGGAGGGAGTTTTGGTTTGGGATCCAGCTTGGAAAATAAACTGCTTGCATTTCTTACTCTTGGGGGGCATAAGGGATAAACTTGGGTGGGGCATAAGGAGGGGTTGAGAGATATAAGGTTTATGGGGTTGATATGTTTATTGGTGGTATACATTTTGGTGGATGCCCAATTCCAAATTGGGAGGCATAAGGAGTTCCCCATAGTCCTTACTCTTGTTGGCTTGCTTGATCAAGCCTATGTGTTGTGTGTTTGATTTCAAATGTAGTTGGGAACTGTTGTCTTGTTTTGAACTATTCATTTTATTGATTGTATGCAATGTGAATGTTGCTTGTATGTGATAGAAGACTTTGTTGCCATGTGTTTATATTCATGCTCCATTTCAATATGGTTGGGGCTCGAGGGCCAATGGGTAAGGATGGCTTCTCTTTTCTCATTGGATGTCTTGGTTGGGTGGAGATCGTTTCCTTTCCCCCTTCTTGTTGTGATCAAAGTTGCAAAGAAGAAGAAACAATCATGTTGTTGTTTGGAGAAAGAATTTCACAGTTTTGACAGTCCTATCTCTTGAGTAAATTCAATGTAACCTTTCCCACGTAGAGTGGATGAGTGTATAAATGTTGTAATGTGAAGTTATTGTATTGATGATAGAAGTTTGAATTTGAATGAAGAAATGTAAGGAAATATATTTGTTCTTTGTTTTTACAAAATAATGTAAGTGATATTCTATGCCTTGTATTTTTTAATTCGAAACCAATTCAAATTGAAAAAGTGACAAGTTGTAACAGTGTGATGGAATTATGAATAAAGGATTGAAGTAGTTGTTCAAAATTGTAATGTGCACTAGATTTGTATTGTTGTCCAAGAATGATATCTCTGTTTTGAAAAAGAATAAGAAACAGTGTTGTATGTTTTTATGTACTGTATTTGAATACAAATGGAAGGTGATAAGTTGAAAATAATGCATTGTTAATCATCAAAATATTTCATTCCTTTCTTAAAGGTGCTTTGCATGTGAGATGTGAATTATTGTTGAAGATTGATTGTTTTTGTAAAGAAGAATGTGTGGGAGAGAAAGATAGTGTGATATGCTTGTAAATTATATATTGAAATTGAAATCAGAGATGCATTTTTATTTAGAATTTAATGAATGATATAATAAGCATTGTATTTGACTAAGTTAGGAATCACATGCACATTTACATGACAAAATGGAGATTCCAATTTAAAAAAACAGTTCACTGTAATATACTTCATCCTGGTAACTCACATTTTAATAAAAATGAATAGTTCATACTTGCACTAAACAATAAGTTATGAAACATTGAAAATCAGACTTATTATTACCTAAGGAACTCAAATTCACTATAACAGTCAAGAATGAATCTCCAAAACTTAATGAATATCAATTCGGAGCTTACACAGTCATTTTTCTGTCTATCACCGGAAAATGCAACCTTGAACAGATTGGATAAATTAACTTCCCTAAAACACTCAAAACCCTCCCTAGATTGATCCTCCATGTCTGTTTGACATGTTGAGCGAAGGAGGAAGTTCTAATTTTATCAAAATCATAAGTTGGAAATTGTCAGTTTGCCAAATAAAGGCCTACAGATCGTTTTTACAAAATTGACCCTTGAAAATTCATCTAAAAGAAAATTTTATGTTCCCTATACATAGAGGACTTCGAGATATTTCCGAAAATTCCTTGTTTTTCCAAAACCAAACTTTCTAGCTCAAGTTATGGCACTTTGAAATTTTCGAGCTTGGGTGGGAAAATTTGGGAAAAAATTTCCTTGTGGGCCCGCAAGCCAAAAATTTCCCGTCATTTTTACCTAAGGATTTTTTTTCAAATTTTGGACCTTGGGAAAATTTTGAATTTTCCCTCCACTAGCCTGCAGCCAATCAGAGGCTGCCATGTATCCTCCAGGGGCTGAGGTGGAGGCGCGGATAAAATTTACCCCTTAGACCTTTTGAAAAATTTTGGAAAATTTTCACTTTTCCCTCCGTCGGCCCGTAGTCAATCATAATGTGCCATGTGTCCCCTTGTGGCTATGGTGGAGGTGCAGGTTCTTTAAAACCCCTTAGCTTTCTAAAAAATAAATTGGGAAAAATTTTCCATGTTGACCCCGCCGGCCCACGGCCAATGAAAGCATGCCATGTGGCACCTTGGGGGTGGCGGCAAGTGTTCGGGAGAAAACTCATTTTTGGGCCTTTGCAAAAAATTCCAAAATTCCTCCCACGTCCTGCAACTCCGTATTCTCCCTCATTTTCCCTCCTTTGGTAGGTGCACGGACCCGTGCGTCCTTTCTTTTCTTTTTTCCCCTTAGGGCGCTAAGCGCTAAATCGGCCCGCCGTCCCGCCCTTCCCTTTCCCCCTTTTTCACCTTGCACCAAGACCTGACATGTGTCCCCTAGGGACCCGTAGGGGTGCAGAGCACATTTTTCCTTTGAGCCTGCATTGGGAAAATTTTCCAATGCTGCCCCGCGACCCACCAACCCACCCAAGGTACACTCCTCCTCCTCTTGCCACGTGTCCCTCTGGGAAAATTTGATGCCAAAACTCTGCTGGACCATATCTTGAGTTCCCAAAGGAGTTAGGAGGACTTATTTACATGGTTGGAAAGGTGAGAAAATTTCCTATCTAATGGACATAATTCAAGAAAGTTTTGATGATTCTAATTGTGTGAAAAATCAAGTTGAACCCTGTAAGCCTTTTAGAGCAGGGTCGAGAGAGAATTTACCTTCCTAACCTAAGTGATGAATTTAAACCTCTTGGTTGACATTATGTTTGTTGCTAATTGTTGCTAGAAGAATTTTTTGCAAGTCAGTCTTGATTTTTAATCCTAATATTGTTTGTGCTAGTTGTGATCTTGTAGCCTAGTAGTTGATCCCTTAAACAAAAAAAATATATATCCTATAATTTTCTAGCTAACCCTAGGTTGTTTCTTTTGTCTCAAGTGGTTGTTTAAATGGGCACTACAAATAACACCATACCTCATTGAATTAGGTTTTATAACATGGTTATACCTTATTTAATCAACCTTATTGGTCACCTTCATGTGTGATTGAGTGTTAGGTCTAGCTTTATTGTCTTCATGCTTCTCTATGTGTTTTCCTTTGTAGGCTAAACAAGATTTATCATTTTATGTTATTTGGTTATTCAACATATCATCTAAGGCTTTATAAATTTTCTCTAACCTCTCATAGGTATTCATCCTTCTAGATGAGCCTTCAATATCAACTTCTAAAGTCTCAATTTTTCTTCATTCTTGGAATAAACTTCTTCTTTGTCCTTTAGGGCTTTAGTCACTTTCTCAACTTGAGATTCCATCTATTTTATGACTTAACCATTCTCTATCTCCATACAAATGATCTAATCTTGTAATACATGAATCAAGCACATTGTAACATCATAATTTTTTCTTAGGGAAGCTTCAATATCATAATATTTACCCATTTCTTATGCTTCAAGAGGATATCCTTCAAGTTGTCAAACTTGATCCACAATGACCAAATCTGATACCAATTATTGGAAGCACAAGGGACTGAGAGGGGGGGTGAATCATTCCATTAAAAATTTATATCATTTCACTCATCATTCATTATCATTCATACAACCATCAAATCATACATTAACCATATGTGTACTTAATTAAACATTAAATCAACCATACACAAGAACACCATATTTAAGTGGGAAACCCTCAAGGGGAAGGAAAAACACTGAAACATTTCTTATATTACTTAAAGAAAATATATTTAGTGAAGTACCAAATTCACAAGGATTACCAACCCCTAGTTTTTTAGAGCACCAACCCTACAAAGAACACCAACCTGTAGCTTAGTGAGGCACCAACCCCAAAAGGAGGCTACAACCCCTTAAGATGATCAAGAACCAACTCAATCACCTATAAATAAATTATCACTAATGAAATTATACTCACACAATTGATAGTGATCCAAGTTCAGCTCATAACTCTTCAAACCCTAGTCAAAACAAGCACTCTCCTAACTTGCTCAATCTCTCTCTTTCATGGGATGAATATATAAATTTCCCTTGCACACATTATCTTCAATATCCTTTAGGTATTAATATCTCTTCTCATCTATGTTATTAACCCCTCTTCACTCCTCTTCACTCCTATATAGGTTTCTCATAACCCCATAGGCACAAATGACCAATATAACATGCTTTATATACATGACACTAGCTTATTACACCCATAGGTCGGCCATGACCAAGTAGGTCAGTCATAAAAACTCAAAAACATAATAATAAAATCATATAAATCAACAAAAATGACCCAAGTATGTCGAAATTGGTCAATACACCTCCAACAAGTACAAGAACACTCAAACAAGCTCAAAACATGCTTTCTAAGCATCAACGAATATATCATGATCTCCAAAGGCGTAAAAAAAAATTTAAAGAAAAATAAGCTCCAAAAAATTCAACATAGGTCTTTAGCATCATCAACAATCTCAGGAATCATAAAAAAATCCATCTTCACCATGAAACACTCCAAGGAGCAAGCAAACCCTACTAGGTCTTCAATTCCTAAAAATTCATTCTTGAAGAATGAATGATTTCATATAGAAAAACTTATAATCAAGGATCAATTCATATACCATTTAAAATATATTTTAATATAATTTCCATAACAACTCACTTTTTTATTCAAATCCAAGTGGAAGACCTCCAAAGAGATCAATCTCTACAACTGCTCCAAATGGGCTTCAAGACCCCAAAACTAGGTCTTCTTAACTGAGTTGGTTCACATATTAAAATAAATAATCAAGAAACAAATAATATACCATTGGAAATTTCTCTAAGTATAATTTCCATAACATCTTACTTTATCTTCCAAATCATAGTGGAAGGCCTTCAACCAATCCAATCTCTAAAACTACTCTTTTAGGCTTTTAGGACTCGAGGATCAGTCTTGAGAGAAATTTTATATATTACCTTCAAATCAACTTCCAAGCTCAATAATCATCTGTAAAAAATCAAGGAAACTTTTACCAACATGTAAAATCACTAAGAAGCATAGCTCATGTGGAGGAATTCCCTCTAGCACTCTTGTTTCTTCACATCTTCAAGCCAACTAGGGCTTACTGAGCCATTATATCTTCAAATGAAAAAAAATCACCACATCAAAAAAATAGCTTCAACACATCATATAAGGTTCATACATTTTTTCTATGACCAAAAAAATCACAACAATAGGTGAAATGATCAAACTCACTCCAAAGAACAAGACTAGCTTTCTAGCCCTTAACGCCAAAATTGGTAGCCTGAATTTGAGTACATGTATCTTCCATTTTATCCACTATACCTCCCTAAATATTTTAATTTCATTGTATAAAAAATTTCAAGGATTCTAAAACAATTTATTTTTCATCCTGAAACTTCCATCTCATCCCTGAAACTGTAAAAACCCATTAAACTAGGGATTTTCTCTCTCTTACTAAAACAGTTGAAAAACCAAACCACCACCAAAAATGGAATCTGAGGAATATTCTTCAACCCTTATGATCAATTTTTCTTTCCAATACATTCTAGATACCATAAAATTCAAATCCCCCAAGTTTCTCTAGAAGGAGGGTTTTTCTAGGGTTTCAAACAAACTTATTTTCTTAACCATTATTCATAAAAACCTGACGATCAAACCACTACATTATTTTTTAAAACCACTCTTATCTCAATGGTAAAATATACCCTAAAACCTCTTATTCCCATGAAAATTTTGTGAGATCATGTGAGAAAAACAAGTTGTCAATTCAAGTTGTATTTTTCTTCTTCTCAACTCGGTTTTACCAAAAATGTCACAACTTGCAAAAAAGTCTTCACATTAACATGAAATTTGACCTGAAGCATCATCACTACCTCTTATATGCATTCCAAGTCTCATAAATTCTCAAATATTTCTAAAAAAATCCATCCATTAAGACCTACCTATGTTATCTTGCCTTGTCTTCAAGAACATGCTTCACAATGACCTCATGCATGCACTATACCTCTGAAAATTTGGCATATAAGCCTTGTACACTTCATATATAGTTTCATAATACCTCTCCCATGCTTAAACATGACTACCTTTCTCCATTTTTAAAGCTGCCATACCAAACCACATGCTCTAGGTTTAGGAATAGGCCTAGAATGATTTGACTCAACCAATGAACCTCATGAATTGGTCATGGAGACCACATGCAGACACTTGGACACCTTTAACACACCTCTAGTACCTTGTTTGACCTCATAAAAAACCTTCAACAAAATTAAGAGAGTTCACACAATAATCATGCACACTAGACCGTGCTCCATAACACCATAGGACTTCACCAAAACATGACACTACTAATCAACCTTCATGTTTGATAATGAATGACATCTCATGGGGACTCATATGACACATGCACACCCTTTTCCATCAATTTATTTAACATCAATGACAACACCTAGACACATTGGCCAACATATATCACTACCAGTACATGATAAACCTTAGGAGCATCTGAGGATGAATTTTGTTTTGAGATTTGCCAAGATATATAAGCGTGATGATTCTATCTTTTTTTATTAACCAATGAACCTCATGAATTGGTCATGGGGACCACATGCAAAAACTTGGACACCTTTACCACACCTCTAGTACCTTGTTTGACCTCATAACAACCTTCAACCAAATTAAGAGAGTTCACACAATAATCATGCACACTAGACCGTGCTCCATAACACCATAGGACTTCACCAAAACATGAAACTACTAATCAACCTTCATGTTTGACAATGGATGAAACCTCATGGGGACTCATATGACACATGCACACCCTTTTCCATTAATTTATTTAACATCAATGAAAACACCTAGACACATTGGCTAACATATATCACTACCAGTACTTGATAAACCTTAGGAGCATCTGAGGATGGATTTTGTTTTGAGATTTTCCAAGATATATAAGCGTGATGATTCTATCTTTTTTTATCAACCAATTAACCTCATGAATTGGTCATGGAGACCACATGCAGACACTTGGACACCTTCAACACACCTCTATTACCTTGTTTTACCTCATAACAACCTTCAACCAAATTAAGAGAGTTCACACAATCATCATGCACACTAGCCCGTGCTCCATAACACCATAGGACTTCACCAAAACATGACACTACTAATCAACCTTCATGTTTGACAATGGATGAAACCTCATGGGGAATCATATGACACATGCACACCCTTTTCCATCAATT
>CM034152.1:656677070-656681551 GCA_019776745.2 Taxus chinensis
TGAATTTCATGCAGTGCAAAATAAAAGACCATTCACTTGTTATTCACAACATATACAACCCACCATAGGGTCAATGCCAAGTACATAAAATTTACCCATATCAAAAATAATTTGTACAATAAGGTTTAACTTCCATTAATTATTAGGTGGTGCAAAATCCACCAATATTGTCACATTATCATTATTTTATCTTGTACTATCAATACCACTTTCTAGACACAGTGTTGGTAGTTTTCCATAAGCTCTATAGTTCTATATACTAGCAACCATGAGAGAGGTCCTATAAGTTAAACACCATTCCAACTTGTAAAAAGGAAGACAAACTAGGAATGATATAGAGTCCTCATTTCACAATGTACAAATTAAACATTCGTACCATTTTCATTTTCTAGGGGAGAACCCATAATTGTAAGGGTGTAATGAGGTTTTTGCATGTGTTTAGAGTGTATATGTACTAGGTATGCTAAATCTAATTTATGAGAGGTTCGCTATAATGGAAAACAAGGAAAATAATTGTTCATCTTATGCTCCTAGAAGGGTTATATGATTCTAACTACCTTAATGTAGTAGGTATCTAATAGATCATGAATTCAAGTTTCATGTCATGTTGTTTTAAGGATTCCACTTGTTTGATCGGTATCACTAGGGAAGAAATACCTACAATATTAAGTTGAGGGAAACTAGTATGTTACAAATTAGGTATTTCATTTCATTTCATTTCGATTAATAGTTCTATCTACTAACAACCACGAGAGAGGTCCTATAAGTTAAACACCATTCCAACTTGTAAAAAAGAAGACAAACTACGATGAATATAGAGTCCTCATTTCACAATGCACAAATTAAACAGTCGTACCCTTCTCATTTTATAGGGGAGCACCCATACCTGTAAGGGTATAATGAGGTTTGTATATGTGTTTAGAGTATATAAGTATTAGGTACGCTAAATCTAATTTCTGAGAGGTTCACTATCATGGAAAACAAGGACAAGGATTATTCATCCTATGCTCCTACAAGGGTCATACGGTGCTAACTACCTTAATGTAGTAGGTAGCTAATAGATCATGAATTCAAGGTTCATGTCATGTTGTTTTAAGGATTCCACTTGTTTGATTGGTATCACTAGGGAAAAAATACCTACAAAATTAAGTTGAGGGAAACTAGTGTATTAAAAATTAGGTGTTTCATTTCATTTCATTCCGATTAATTCATTTACTTCCAAACTTGAATATTACATGTTAAAATCTAGTTTCCAATATTCAGTGAATTTTCTTTGAACAATACACTATTTAAAAATATAAGATATTTTACAATTCACGATGGATAATTTGCATCTTCAACTCCTTCCTTAACATATTCACTATTCAAAATACAACCATACATCTATTACAAACATTAATATCAACCCCTCTTATCAAATTAGAACAATAAGTACAACTATTCAAAATAACATCACATTTCCTTATCTAAGTAAAATAACGTTTTACAATTTAAATAAAAATTTGGAATTAAAAATAATCATTCCTTTCTATTTTCTTTTTGTCACCTGTAACATGTGATATCATATGGTCTCAAGTCAACAAAAGAGATGACATGGATCCCACCCCTTCCATCTAACACACTATCAAAACTTACATAATCAATTTAGATAGAGAGAATGAAATAACTATTTCCCATATTTTCAAACCATATCTACTTTTCAAGATTTAGAGAGAGTAGAGAGGTAAAATCATTCATTTTCCTTTACACAAACAAATCGTATTATAACTAAAATGAGAGGAGGGATGGAAAAAATCAAGTTTTATCCATAAGATACAATTTATAAAACATATTTTAGAGTGATATAGAGTTATACTATTACTAACATGGTTCCCATTTTTGTTTCCACTACAAAGGTTTAGTGAGTAGATGCATCATATCTTGCAACTTTATCATTTCATTAATAATATTTCTTAAGTGTCTTAGGATACTTATTTACGATCATAATGCATTTTTCCAAACATTATATTTGTCTTACCCATTGAATGTGTCTTAGAGTGTCAACACAGGTCCACATGGCTCAGTTGTGATGACATGAAAACTATCTCAAGTGGCTACAAGATGGCCTTGTTAAAAGGTCACTAAATACATGACTAGGAAGTTTAACACTCATAACCTATTATATACTATCATATAATCCAATGAAATTTAAGAAACCCAAAACCAATAACCATAGCTCAAACTAGAAGCATATCTCCGGAGCTAGATAGTGGCCAAAACCAAAGTGGCTCTGAAATTATTACAGAAAAAAAAAATTGCTAGATGAACACAAATCCAACAGTAGTATGCAATTTTATATACTACAAAGAGGGGGTTTACAGTGCGATATTTTAATTTTTGGATTCATAGACATATTAAATGAGACAGTTATTGTGTGCAAGTGTTGTTTTTAAACTAATGCTAATGTAAACAAAGACTAACACCTAAATAGTCTTAATTAACAAGAATTAAACAACATCATAAACACCATCATGATAAGAATTAATCAAGGGTTAGATGCTAACAATTATCAATACAAAACTATGAAATCAACTATGTTAAGCACCTAAATATCCTCTATTCTCTAACAACATATAAATGAAGGAACCTAGGTAGGTACCATGGCTATCAAAAATAGTTTTCCTTAATGTTCCAAGAACCTAGGAATGAGGGCTAATCAAAGTTGGGCTACAAGACCCTTTTGACACCTCCCATATGACCCAAGCACTTTAAGAAAGATGCTTAACTCTTCAAGATGATGAACTCTCAAGAAAACAAGGTGCAAGCTCTTAGTCTCTTTGTTATATGCTTTTCATTTGCTCTCTAAGGAGTTTAGGTGTAGGTATAAAGGTAGAAGGAGGGCTCCTTATATAGCCCAATGGATAAAGGAAACACTTCATCCCTTTACATGTGGGATAAAGGTAAAACATGATTAGGAATGGATAAGGTTGCTTTAATTAAAGGTAACCTTACTTTAGAAGGGTTTAAGTTATGCTTAGCAAGTCATGGGAGTTGGGGGGTGTTTTAATTAATCAAAGGTGATTAACTAATAGGTAGATGTAAGCTTATAGAAGATAATTAGAGGAATATTAGTACGATTTAGGCTATTAGAAGGAGATTAAATCAATTAAATATTGATTTATTGGTTAAATGGAAGGGAAAGCTAATTAATTAATAATAATTAATTCATCTAGGTATAAGGGGTGATTTATTAACGGAAGGTCGTTAATTAGGGTATTTGTTGGATAGTCAACTTAATTAATTAGCTTAGTGTAATTAATTAATGATGATATGAGGGAAAATGAGTGCTTTTGATGATATGTCATCGATTTGCAAGAAAGATGATAATTAGCGCAATTTAAGTATTTAAATTACTTGGGCGTAATTATGGGTGTCTACATTTTCCCCTCTTTGGGTTGGCGTAATTGACGCCACTTCAAAGATAGTAGACAGGTGGAATTTTGAAGAGGTAGAAGAAAAATTAGTAGAAGTGAGAGATGCCCCCTTGAGTGTCGATGGGGTGATGAAAGAAGACGATCGACGATCAAAAAAGGTGAGAGATAGATAGAAGAATGGGAAGAGGCAAGATGCCCCGGTAAGATGGAAGAATAGGGGTGAGAGGAAAGCGGTGTAGAATTAATATGGAGGAGGGGAGAGAAGAGCTTAGCCTCTAGCCACTATGTATTGGAACAATTTTGGTGTCATCGTATTTGCATAAGAGCTACATCATCGATCCTTATGAAAAATACAAGCATACGACAAAGGTAGAACGACATGAAAATCCATACTACGAACGATTGTCCATTGCTGAAAACACCAACTCCATACAACATACAAAATGCAATGCAATATGAGAAAGTGAAAGATGCCTAACTCCATGTAACATATAAAATGTAATGCAATACGAGAAAGTGAAAGATTCCTAACTCCATGCAATATACAAAATGTAATGCAATACGAGAAAGTAAACAAGCTAAACTAACAGAGAAACATAATATAATATTTTTATTATCAAGCTTTAGTTACGGCATGTGCAAATTAACAACAAGGGTTGATGATGGTACCCCAAGCAAGGATAGATGTGAGGGGAATAACAAAGGACACTTGGGTCAGTTGTAAAATCAATGTGCACTACGAAACAGTACCAGGCAACTCGTTGTGCCCCAGAGTATGGACGAAGTAAGCAGCCTAGATTTTGTTGATGGAGGTTAGATCAAGATGATCCGCAAGTCACACACATGAACAATTGAGAACCAAAGAGTGACGTTTTGTAGGATGATTTTCAATTTTTAGAAGTTTTCTTAAACATATTTGAATGTTTTTTAATGATTTTTTTCTAACATATTTGAATGTTTTGGTTGATTTTGAAAGTGTTATGAAATATGTATAGGAAGAAAGGAACGGGATTTTTGTGCCACCAACAATTATGGATATGTACAAGGAATAAGGCCACATGCGTATGG
>CM034152.1:656682051-656697543 GCA_019776745.2 Taxus chinensis
TAAAATAGCCTACTTTTTCCTTACCGATGCCGGTTCCTACTCGACCGCCGTCGGTTATGTAACCGCCATCGGTTCCCTGTAAATGGCCTCCCCAAACCAAAAACAAAGGATCGAAATTTCATTTTTGGATCAGAGAAAAGGATTCTTTGAATCAAGAAAGAGCATCAGGAGCGATCGAGAAAACCCTGATCTTTACTTGACTGAGCAGAGACAAGTGAAGAGACAAGGAGAGTTAGCAGTAAGGGAGAGCAAGCCCAGGACTGCAACTGGATACCAGAGCCCTGTGATACTTAGTTGATTTGATCTGCTGTGTGCCAGACCATCCTACCTCAGTTCTACCTTTGCCATCAGAGCTCTTGGACTTGCATCTCCACGAATAATCAGTAAGCTACTTCTTGCATGTACTCTTTAATAACATTTCTTCAACTTTTTGAATCATAAGTCCTCTTAGATCCACTACCCAACGTGTCATTGCATCTAACTGTCATTCATCTAGATCTCATCACCCTATTTCCTAATATTACCTATATACAACCCTACAAATAACACAACTACCAAATAACACCACCACCCCACAAAACAACTAACCTTCAGATCCTAGACTCTACTGATATCGGTCATTAGTAACCGCCATCGGTTATCAGTAACCGCCATCGGTTATACTGACTATAACCAATAACCAGCCTTTCCCCTACCCAGTTCAACAAAGTAATTTAATTGATATCTTATAGTCTTTTGTGTTAATTCATATTAGTAAGGGAACTGACCACCTTCGAAAGGAAGTTTTATATTTCCTGGGCCCAAGGCAGTTTCCTCATTTATTGTCTAATTAAAATCTTGTGGTCTTGTGTTCTTATTTGCAGGTAGTCCTTCCAAGACAAAAAGGAGTTCTTCGTAGTCAGCCTGATCTTTCTCTACGGTACGCGCACATCATCTCGACATTCTACAGGTATTCCTCCTAGCCCCAACCCTTATCTGTTTCTAAAAGGAACGAAACATTCCGAGTGAAACAATTAGTATCAAGAAGGATGGATGAATAAGAATATGTGTTGAATACAAAGAGCTAAATGTTGCATGTGTAATAGACCCATTCCCTATGCCATTTACTGAGGAAATACTAGGAGTTGTAGGGCGCAACATATATTCCTTCACAGATAGGTTTTCCAGGTATCATCAGGTTAGGATTTCTTAGGAGGATCAATAAAAGACAACTTTTACTACTGAATGGGGTATTTTTTCCTATACTGTGATGCATTTTGGATTTAAAAATGTCCCTATTGTATTCTCACACATAGTTGTTTAGGAATTCAAATATTTTATTCACAACTTCTTATAGGTCTACCTCGTAATTGGACAATATATGGGCTTGTTAAGGATCACTATGACAATATGTGCTTAATTTTTGAACGGTGCAGACAATTGAGTATCTCTTTGAACATCAAGAAGTGCATGTTTGCTACACCTTTTGGAATACTGTTGGGACACATAATCTACAATGAGGGATTACTTGTTGATCTAACTAAGGTTGCAGTCATTCTAGGCCTGGAAGCGCCTACCAGTCAAAGTGAGGTGCGTGGATTTTTAGGTCACACATGATATTATAGAAAATTCATCACGGGATATGCAAAAATTGTTGCACCTCTGGAGGAGTTACTGAAAGGAAAAGTTACATTCTATTAGGGAGAATTGCAGCAGCGCACGTTTGAAACATTGAAAGAGAAACTTACTACCGCACCAATCCTGCATTTTCCCTCATGGGATAAACCATTTCATGTGCATGTGGATGCCTCTAGCATGGCCATTGACATTGTGTTAGCTCAACCAAACAAAGGTATTGTAGATCATCCAAATTTTTTTGCTAGTAGGAAATTGACTCCTGTTGAACAAAATTATACAACTACAGAGTGCGAAGCTTTGTTAATGATCTATGCATTACAAAAGTTTCAATAATATTTTATAGCTACACCATTTGTATTCTATATGGATCACATGGAATTGAATTATTTGGTGAACAAACCCGTCGTACAAGGGCACATATGTAGATGGGTACTCCTATTTCAAGAGTTTGATTTCACAGTTGTGGTGAAGCCAGGGAAAAGTAACTCTGGACCAGACCACTTGTCTAGAATTCACTCAGGAGAAGAAGCATAGACAATTGAAGAAACCATGCTAGATGCAAAGTTATATAGGTTTCAATGCACACCATCAGAATTAGAAGACATTTTTATCTTTCTCCAGACTATTGTAGCACCAGAAGGAATGAAGGCATTAGAAAATAAACACCTTTTTAAATGTGTGACACCTTTTATGTTAATCAGTGGTGACCTCTACAAGTTAGGCAAAGATGAAGTATCACACCGTTGTGTATTACAGCATGAGCGCAAGGATATTATGGAAGAAGCCTATGGTGGTATTGTAGGAGTTCATTATGCAAGTGATGTGACTACCCGAAAGATCTTGCTTGCTAGATTATGGTGGGAGACATTGTATAAAGACAATAAAGAATATTGTAAGGTGTGTGATCATTATCAGCACTTAGGAAAACCAAGACAAAGAGATGAAATGCCACTAAGACCTATTATCAGTGCAAAACCATTTGAGAAATGGGCCATTGATTTTGTAGGACCTATTTCACCAGCCGTGCACAGGACTAGATCGTGCTATATCATTACTTGCACAGATTATCTCACACAGTGAGCAGAATTAGCACCTAGGAAGGACTGTACAACAGCTACAACGGCTAGGTTTCTATGGGATAATGTTCTTACAAGATATGGATTTCCTTTAAGCTTGACAAGTGACAGGGGTACACACTTTTAATTGAAACCATAAGGATCCTATTAGATGAGTTTATGGTTGCCCACCATAAGACTACACCTTACAACCCTTAGAAAAATGGAATTGTTGAGGCTTTCAACAAGATTTTGAGCCAGCATTGACAAAAAATTTGTAATGTTGGAAGAAAGGATTGGGATGATAAAGTGTCAGCTATTTTTTGGGCATATAAAACAACTTATAAGAGATTGAACAAAGCCACACCGTTTCAGTTGGTGTTTGGCATAGAAGCCATTCTCCCTATAGAATTTATGTTACCTTCTTTGCACATTGCGCACACTGGAGGTCTAGCTGATGAGCACGCTTTAGAAGAGCGTATTAAGAAGATGATTCAGTTGGATGAGCGACAAGACATAACACGATGGAGTCAGAAGCAAGAAAAGGCCGGGTAGAAAGCATGGCATGATAGAAACATAAGGGATAAGAAGTTGGTGGTTAGAAAAATGGTACTTCTTTATGACTCTAAATTCTTGTGCCATCCAGGAAAACTCAAAGAACATTGATTGGGGTCGTATGTCATCACTCACATACTTGAATCAGGTGCTTTCCATTTAGAAGAAATTGATGGAAAACAACTACCCAGTTACTTTAACGGGAGTAGGTTAAAGCCCTACTATAAATAAGTCTTCTTGGTGTTTGTAATAAGGCAGTATTGCCATTCAGATTAGGTTTTCAATTATGTCTTTCCTTAATGTATTTCCTTCATTGTCGTTATGCTTTGTCAATTTAGTTGGTGTTCTTGTGTAATAAGTGTCCTTACGCACATGAAGCTAATTACTATGTGAATAATGTTTATGCATAGAGGGTTGCACATACGTTTAGTGTGGGGTGGTTGTAGTTATCCAAGTAAAAGACTATGGTAATTGAAAGGTGAAAGGAATAAGCTGCTACGGGTGTGCTTTATGTCAAGAGAAGATTACTTCTTCAAAGTGACCAAGGATGGAGATGAATGAAGGGAAAGTATAACGCGAGGTAAGCAAAGGCCATGATAACTACTAGGAGAAGGTACAGTGACAAGGTACTCAGGCGTAAGGGCATAGGCTGAAGAGAATTCTGTGACCAGAGGGAAGGAAGGCGCACTAGAAGGTTATAGCTGGGGCGCGAAGATGTACCATGTGGAATGAATGAATTTGGTCAATGAATGAGAGGATATTTGGTAGGTGAAGGAGTAATAAATGCATCAAATTTTGAAAAATTATATAAGGATGGGATGTGAATTCATTTTTACCATTGTGACTAAGAGTATTTGAGGAAAGAGCTAAGTGCGAAGAGCCGAGTGATTGGGTTAAGGTGCGAAGGGTGTGAAACCAAGCATGACCAACATATCTGTGTGAAAAGAAGCTCACATCCTCGGTGGTGAAGGGTTTGAGAGAAGCAAGGTGACAAAGAGGAGTTAGGGCATGAAGTTTCCACCTAGGGTACGATTAAATCAAGCTAGGGTTTGTTTTTTAAATTGTAGGGTTAAAGAGGAGATGATTGCAAGGTAAAAATGGCACCCAAGAAGGAAGCTACAGCAAGAGAAAAAGGAAAGAAGAATGTGGTTGTTGAGGAGGAAGAGATGGCACCCGAAAGATTTTTTTTAGAAATGTAATAACCACAAGGAGTCTTCGTCGACTAGGAATGGGATTCACCCATCAGAAAGAGAAAAGTAAGCAAATACAATCACAGGACCATAGAGAACAAGAAGGAGCTCGATTCCTTGCTCACTACAAGGATGAACAAATGTACGAAAGATGACATGCCAGTTTATGATGATGCAGGTGAGAAGATTCTGAAGAGAATTGGGGTCTACCAATTATATGAGCTTCCATATTTCAAGAAGTATGAGCCCTTGTACCAGTGGCTCATGAGTATAGTGCATGAGGACTTCTTCTACTTTGTAAGACACAGAGTTATAATCTCATCCACGCTTATCTCAATGGTGATAGGTTTGAATGCCACATGAGAAGATACAAATAATGATCTCATAGATACATCCGTTATCTTAAAGGCTAGACATGAGTTAGGGTACCTGAAGGGTCTGCGTGGTATGGATATAGAAAAGTTGAAGAACTATATGCTTGTGTAAGTAGCAGCACACCTTGTTACAAAGTTGAACGACTAGGAGTGGTGGTCACAGGTAAATACTATGTGGTTACACATTGCGCACAAGATGTCAGAAGGAGTATTCTACAATATTGCAGGCTACATTACAGAGAAAATAGTTGAGGAAGTGCACATAGGAGGGAAGATTATATTTGGGGTTGTTCTACTATCGCTGGTATTCATGGAAATTGGAGTACCAGATGGGCCAAAGGAAAAGGTATGGGAATACCCCATGGAGAATAAGTCACCAACTGAAAGGTTCACCAAGTACCTATGTAAAGGGTCCATAAGATATGACGTCAAGCAAAGGGTAGAGAAATGGTGTGACAGGCTCCGCGTGGCATTTGGAGAAGAGTGGCGCATCCCAAAGGACCTACCATCAGTTGGAAACAAGTCTAGTTTTTTGTATATCAGCATTTTTCATTGAGTGCTTCCCAATGAGAGATGAAGTCTAGAGCCATTGGTGTAAATTGCCTTACGTATTCACTATAAGGTATTTCCAAGCATCTGTTCATAGATTCACAGACACGTGCTGACCGGTATTCAATGCAAACAAGGTAGACTGTGAGCACCACACTTTAAGGAAAAAGTATGTGTATCTAGGAAGAAGTGCCTATGTCAAGAGGCTCATTTTACAGGTATTGAATACTAAGCCAATAATTTTAGGTGTAACAGATATAGGGGCAACATTAGTGTATCTTTAGCTTAAGCCCAAGATGGAGAACAATAAGTATGTAGAGAATGCATTCGCGCTCCCAAGGCAACTAAAGGGTAAGCACACAATGGAAAACATACTAGCACAAAGGCCCACAGAAACTATTGAAGTAGAGGATGAAGAAGAGGAGCATGAAGATAGTGGAGGATTGGAGCACAGAAGAAAGCAACCATATGTTAGAGAAGAGTCATAGTGTGTGACCACTCCACCTCAAGGACATGACGAAGAGGAAGATACAGAGGTTAAGCAATGGGAGCATAGATTTAAGAAAGTGTTCAGACACACAAGGACTCAAGGTGGAACTCAACAAATGGTAAGGAAATCACCTTGTCTCTCTCCACACAAGAGATGAGGGTAAGCACACAATGGAAAACATACTAGCATTAAGGCCCACAAAAACTGTTGAAGTAGAGGATGAAGAAGAGGAGCGTGAAGATAGTGGAGCTTGGAGCACAGAAGAAAGTAACCATATGACATAGAAGAGTCACAGCGTGTGACCAATCCACCTCAAGGACATGATGAAGAGGAAGATACAGAGGTTGAGCAGTGGGAGCACAAATTTAAGAAAGTGTTTAGACACACAAGGAATCAAGGTGGAACTCCATAAGGAGACCGTTGAGCCAAAGAGGAGAACAAAGGTGAAGTTAGATGAATAAGCAGAGTAATCATAGGAGAGTGAGTGTGCATCTCCTACCCCACTCAAGAAATAAGACGAGCCGTAGAATGAGGAAGAGAAAAATATGAAGAGATGAAGGACAAAGAAGGAAGAGAAAAAAAAACATCCGAATCCACGCATGCGACTATTCAAGGTGTAATATGACATGCTCCTAACCTTGAAGCTACAATTCCCAAGGAACCTAGATCGAAGAGGATGAGTGGGGAACACAATGCACCAATCATGGGCTATGCAAAGGGCACTGGAAAAATCATCCGTGCACATTTCCAAAGCACTGTAGAACAAAAGGATTTATTTGGATGGAAATTAATGGATGGGGATATGGTGACCATTCACACTAGAAAACAACTCTCATGGTCAATGCATACCCACATGGATGAGCCTGACTTTGATGTATGCAAAGAGTCATGTGTTTCGAGATGGCTGAAGAAGGCACCCCAAGCTAGACATATGACAGTAAATCCTACTGTCATATTAGATGAGCAAGTCAACAACACATTCGAGAAGATTTCTATTGAATTTGCTAGAAGAAACATATACAAAGATGCAACAATAAGAGTGTTGCACGAGGAGCTAAAGACAGAGGATGCAGAGATAGTGCACATAACACAAGAGAGGGACTTAGCACAGAAGAAGAACAAAGTACTTATCAACATCACAGAGGAGATTAGAGACAATGTCATAAGAGCTAGGCCACACTTGGAGACCAAGGTACCAAAAACCTTTTCCTCAGCGATACATTATGTAGGAAAATTGGTGGAATTGGTACTTGAAGATGAACCTATTGTTGCAAATCAGCAGCACCCCTGGATGTTGATCAGATTTCTAGTTTGATCATCCTAAGCATCCAGTGTGATTACACAACATTGAATCCTCTCCCCAAGTGTGGGACTTGTAAAAATGGGAGAGGAATCTCTAGATTAGAGGCTGGTTCCTCAACTCCTCTGATCAGATATATCACTTGCAAGCTATACAAAGGTTTTCATATTCTAAATCCTACTCTAAATTCCAAGGGGACAAAGATAGGGAATGCAAGAAAGTGAAGCTAATACTAATGAGGTGATACACCAAAGGAATTGTAGACACCTGATACTGCAATACATACACAATCCATAAGCAAAACACCACACAAAAACATGCACAAATTTCTCAAAATGTAATGAAAAGATTAGGAAAACAATGGTAGATATATGAAAGGATTGAGGGATTTTAATCACAAAGCATATATTAACATTCCAGATCCAGTACAATGCATTACAATGATCAAGAGGCAAAAGGGGTGTTGTATTGCATGGAAAGGTAAAAATTTCCACAAGTTCTGCCAAAGAGGAAGAAAAGGGAAGTTGTAGAGCTAAAAAAGTGTCCTCCTTTTGCAAAAATGAACCCATTCTGGCTTTTACAGTGCAAGCCACGACCCCAAGAGAGAGAAATGTGGGAAAAACATGGGGGGCGATTCAACCATTGACCAAAATGCAATCAAAACAGCATGGTCATCCTTATAATCCCATCCCCTAACATTTTTAGCCATGCTGGGAGAGAATGCGAGCCATTCTTCATTAAAAACGGTGGTTGAAACATCATTTCTATCCATGACCATGTGTCAGAGGTGTTTTTTATTTTCTCCCTCCAAAATCCATCAAAATGCAAAAATGACCCCAAAATCTTGTAGATAATTTCTCTAGATTTCCATTGATATAAATAACGTGAAAAACTGAGCTCTGGATTGAAAGATACAACTATTTGAATTTTTAGGGAAAAACGGGGGCAAATCGGGTTGGCGGGCAAAATTTTTGAATTTTTCACCTTTTATTGCATTTGGGAAAAATTCCCCAAAAATCCCCATGCTCCACCATTCCAGGTGCCACGTGGCATGTTTTGACTGGGCGCAGGCCCTCTGTGCTTCATTTTCCATTGTTTTGCCCTTTGGAAAATTATCTAAAAATTCCCCGTCGGGCCGATGATCTGAGGACACGTGGCACATGTTGATTGGGTGCGGGCCTATCCTTCTAAATTTTCCATGTGTCCTTTTGACCATTTTTTATTTGGACACCTGGAAAAACCCCATTAGATGCGGGTTTGCCCCTTCGAATTTTCCTCGCGGGCCTGACTTGAGTTTTTTGCCACCACCTGACATGTGGCGAGATCCCATTGGCTCGCATATAGGGGGCGGGCTTTTCCCTTTGAATTTTCCTGTATTTTTTCCCTGGAAAAATTTCTCAAATCCTCCCCACCTTCCACTAGTCCAGGACATGTGGCTTGATTTCATTTTCCATGGGCCCTCAACAAATATTTTTACTTTGTTCACAATCTTTTGTGAAAAAATCCCAATTTCCTCCTGCACTTCGCCTTTCTGGGCTCTGGTGACATGTGGCCTTCGCTGATTGGTCGACGGGGCAGTGGGCCAAAACTTTCTTTTTTGAAATTTGGTGAAACACTTTGCCAAAATTCTAATTTCTCCTCCGCCCTCCGAAACTCCCATGCCATAGGACACGTGGCACAATATGATTGGGCGCTGGCCTTCCAAAATTTTCCATGCGCCAACACTTAGTCAAATTTTGCAAATTCCTCCCCTGGACATGTGGCATCACCTGATTCATCGGTGGGCCTGCGGGGAAAATCTTCCTTTTTGAAATTTCACCAAAACACTTGGTAAAAAACCAAGTTTTCCTCCGACCCCCACCACTTCCTTGGACACGTGGTGGCATCTCATTGGCTGTGGACCTTTCATGGGAAAATTTCCCACAAAAACTCAGCTAAGCCATAACTTCAAAAATACATGGAGTTAGGAGGAAAACTTTACCTTTCTGGAAAGTTGAGAGAGAGCTCTATCCAATGGTGTCATTTCTAGAAAGTTTTGAGTTCCCTAAAAGTAAAAAATTATGTCTGAGGCACAAGAGAGGGAAGAATGAAAGGAGTTAGCCACAAAATGAGCAAGGGGTACATTTTGGAAAACAATTTTGGCGACTCAGAGGGGTCATCTGACTGCTGGATGAAGTTACCAGTTGCCTGAAGCAATCCATTGGGCATGAAGTCATCAAATTCTTTATTTGGTACCCCAACTAACTAGAACGCTACAAGGAGGAAGATGGAATATCAGCTGATGGAGTAAGGCCTGCAAACACATTTCCAGGAATAGCAAGCTTATGCCAAAGCACTTAGGGAAAACAAACTAACCTACAACAAAAAAATGTGCACAAGCACTTGGAGGAATGGAAACCTAAGCTAATATGTACAAGGTGGAGATTTCCCTTTAGTAGTAATGCTTTATATGGATTCCATTGACTGGAATTTATAGTTCTTCACCATCCAATGAAGACAATTGGAAGGCATTGATGTCCTTACACTTTGTGACCATGTATGGGCCACTCCAAATGACATCAAATTTTGAATGCCTTCCTGGTTTTACTCTGTCTACATCCCATTTTAACACTAGATCTCCAACTTGGAAGGATCTATTATTGGCCTTTCTATCAAAGGTCTTCTTTATCAAAGCCTGATCCTTCTCCATTACTTGGGATGCTTGATTTCTGATTTCTTGGAGCTCCATCAATTATACATATCTAACCTCCATGGGCTCAAACTCCAACAACTCCAATTGTTTCATGAGTTCCAATGTTGGTAACTCAAGTGACATGGGCAAGATTACCTCTCTTCCATAAACAAGCTTGAATGGAGAGTTACCTGTAGATCTCTTGGGAGTTATCCTATCAGCCCATAAGGCTGATTTCAATTTAGTATGCCAAGACCTCTGATTTTCATCAAGATTCCTTCTAATGATCCTCAACAAGTTTTTGTTTGTAGACTTAGCCTGACCATTACCCTGAGGGTAATAGTTCGATGAAGTACTTAGGTAGATCCCATTCTTGACAGCCCATTCAGTCACCTTGGACCCAATGAATGCCAATGCATTATCTGATATTATTGTAGTAGGTACGCCAAACCTGGTTGTTATTCCCTCATAGAAGTCTAGGATGCTAGATTCATTTGCTTCCTTGAGTGCTACTGCTTCAGTCCATTTGGTGAAGTAATCTGTGGTTGTTAAAATCCATTTGTGCCCTTGGATTGAATTGGGATTAATGACTCTAATGAAGTCTAAACCCCATTGCATGAATGGCTGGTCAACTGAAATTGGATGCAATGGAAGGGCAGCTAGCCTCTCTTTACCTGTGAAGAATGCACAATTCTTGCACCTCTTGATCCATGCATAACAATCACTGAAAATCTTGGGCCAATAATAGCCATCCCTCATGATCTTTAGAGCTATCACTCTTGGTGCAAAATGACCACCATCTGGTCCACCATGGAACTCTTCTAACACCCTATGAATCTGATTTGTACCAATGCATCTCAGTAGTACTCCATTCACATCTTTCTTGAACAAAACACCATCAACAAGGGCATATGGGACAACCTGCAATCTGAAGTGTCTTCTTTGGGTCTTGTTCATCTCTGGAGGGCATAGGCATGTGCTTAGGAAGTGCATTATACCTTAGGTCCAGCAAGGAGTGGGGACACCATTATTTTCTTCTTGAGTGCTTCCTTTCTCATGGCTATCTTGCAATGCCAAAACAACCTCCTTCTCATTGCATGCTTCCTTTTGTTTTCCCAAAATCAGCTGCTCACAAAATCCTTTTCCTCTTACTAATTTGGTAACTTTGATCTCAATGTCATACTCCATGACATGAGTAATCCAACCTGCTCTCTTTTCATTCAAGTCTTTGTTAAGGAGGAAGTCTTTAACTCCCACATGAGAAACCAACAATTGGACCTTATTGTTTGAAACTAGATGCTTGAATTTCTTCAAGCTCCTAATTACTACAAGAACATGCTTCTCAATGAAAGAATATCTCACCTCATAGTCCTCCAGGCTTTGGCTGAAGAAAGCAATTGGCTGCTCATCATTGTCTTTGTTCTGTTGTACCAAAATTACAGAAATAGTATCATCACCCCCAAACGCATAGAGGATGAAATCCTTGGAGAAATCTGGGTTGATGAGAGTTGGGGCTTGGGAGATGGCTTCTTTTATTGCTTCAAAAATTTCCTTTCCTTCTGCTATCCATTTGAAAGCCATGCTTTTATTTAACATCTTGGTGATAGGATTGACTAGGGATGCAAAATTTGGGACAAACCTCCGAACAAAATTTATTCTCCCCAAGAAACTTTGAAGGGCCTTCTTGTGGCTTGGCAATGGTAGTGTTCTTATGGCTTTAACTCTCTCTGGATCAATTGATAATGCTTATTTGGAGACAATGTGGCCAAGGATCTTTCCTTCATGGGCTAGAAAAATACACTTTTTAGGATTCAAGGAGACTCCAAATCTTCTACACCTTTGGAACACTTGTCTCAAATGAAAGAGGTGGTCTGCTGCATTTTTTGAAAAAACAGTGATATCATCAAGATATATTAGCACAGTGTTGTTAATCAAACCCTTGAACACCATGTCCATTGCTATTTGGAAGGTAGCTCCAGCGTTGGACAACCCAAATGGTATTTTCTTGTATGCATAAGTTCCCCATTTGGTTGTAAAGGCCGTCTTGAACTGATCTTCTTCTTTCACCATAATCTGATTGTACCTTGAATAGCCATCAAGTAATGAAAACCTCACGGAGCCAGCAACAACTTGTAAAATTTTCTCCATGGAAGGAAGTGGATAATTATCCTTGAGAGATGCTCTATTCAAATCCCTGAAGTCAACACACAATCTGATTTCCCCACTCTTCTTTCTTATTGGAACCAAATTGGCCACCCAACTAGAATGCTTGATAGGGAATATGATCCTTGATTCTATCAACTTATTCAATTATTTTCTCATGAGAGGCTCCATGTGTGGATTGACTAGCCTTTGTTTTTTTCTGATGGGTTTAGTACTTGGATCCAATTCAATGGTGTGTTGAGCTAACTTGGGATTAAAACCTTTCAAATTTTCATATCTCCAAGTAAACACATTAGGGAATTCTTGAAAAAGTTGTATGAACTCATACCTTTCTTGTTCGGTTGTCATCTTGCCAACTTAGAGTGATTTTCCTTCTTCCACCGAGATGGACACTGAATCTTCTCCCTTGATTTAGATGTTTGATTTCTCCTTCCTAAACTGGTCATTAGGATTGAAAATGGACTCCAGAGTAATAAGTCCATTTGGAATTTTGTTAGTTCTTAGCTGCACCAATTGGTCACCATACTGCTGCTCCAATGTTTCCTGATTTTTAGCTAAGAACTCAACATCTTCTTGCAAGAAATGGATGATTTGCTGATCATTTTCAAACACTTGCCAACTTACATTATTGTCTGGCACTGAAGGCCTCATAATCACATGGATGTTTGGTTGTACCTTGTCTTTCTGAATGCTTTCAACAACGTCAAAGGCTTCCCCAACTACTGCAATCCTGTCAGCAGCTTGGTTCTCTTTCCTAGGAATGAATTTGATGCCAAAGCCCTCAAAATCTTCAATGAGGTCCCACACCCTGTTTTTGTAGCACTTGAGCAAATCATTCTTGACAGCATGCTGCCCCTTAACTTGGTTGACAATCAACTCACTGTCACCAAAGACTTGCAATTTCTTTATTCCTCTCTTGATTGACCAATGCAATCCTTGTATCAAAGATTCATATTCAGCAGTGTTATTAGAGCATGCAAACTGAAATCTAAAAGCTGAATAATAATTCACTCCTTGAGGGGAAACAAGCATAGCTCCCCCTCCTGCACCTTGTCTACTCCTTGATCCATACAAAAACAACTACCATACCTCATTTTCATTCTTGTGGTCTAGCTTGGTGATGCTAGGAATAGGCTGATTTTCTTCATGTATGCAATAGACTCCTAGCTCAGATTCTTCTATTTCTTGATAAGGGTCAAAAGCATGCACCTTGTTTGCCCATTCATCAAGAGTCAAATATGGGATACTTCCAACCTTGGTGTCAGCTTCATCAGTGCTTGGATAATCTTCTTGATCAAACGTTGAACAATTGGTATTGATCTGACTTGGAGTGTAAGGTTCAATGTGAAATTTTGCAATAGGTTCAGATCTGATTGTGGCCTTGGTTCCATATCTTGTTCTAAGCAACATGTGTGACCAATCAACAGAAAAGTAGCCTCCAATCTTGGCTATGAAATCCCTTAATAGACATAGGGCAAAGAGTGGTGGAAGGTCTATTACTGATACATCTTGCAAAACAACCACGTTGGGGCATGCATGCAAAGTAACACTCAAGTTTTTAATCACTCCAACTATTGTCACTACTGTCCCATCCAATTGCACTACCCCTTTGGATATGACTTCATATTGGAGCCCCAACTAATCAGCTATTTGCTTGGGCATTACTGAACTACTTTCGTCGGAATCAATCATGCAATTGTGCACTAGTTGGTTCCCAATTATTAATGAAACATAGATTGGAGGGGGTTTCAAAATTTTACCTTGCTATCCTCCATGATTCCCCTCAGGTTGGGTAGAATTTGTGAGCACCTTCTCTTGCATTTGGACTTGCTGGTTTGAAGTTGACCAGTCCTTCATGGTAGCTTGTAACAAATCTCTTTGGCCTGGGATAGATAGTGATTCCCACATTGATATGTTTACATTTGTCTTCTTCATTTGATAAATGATATTGAATGGAGATGAAGTATCCCTTTGTTTTCCCTTGGCCTGCACATTCATTCCTTACACATGGGTAGTAGCAACTGGTATTTGAGTTGGCTTAGGAGATGTTTTGGGAAGTCCTTGCATGTTTGGGATTGGATTTTGTTTGCCAATAGTTTGTGGAGTGATAGAAGATTGAGGATTGCTTGGGGCTAATGCTGTCCTTCACCAAAATTTCTCCTCTTTGACCTTTTGTTGGATAACACTTTGGGAAACTATTTGATTCATGCCACAAAAATCTTCTGCCTACCAGTTTACAAGTGTGGTATCATTTGGAGCTGACTGCTGTTGGAATGTTTCTTGACTACCTTCACCCTCCACACCAGTTGTTGTCACCATTAATGCTTGATTCAAGGCACCTTTGAAGCACATGGATTGGTTATGAGGTTCATTGCATGGGAAACACCAATCATACTCTTGAGCTATATTGTTTTGTACTGGCACTAATGCTTTAGATGCAGATGTAGCATTGGGATTATAGGGCTGAAATGGTCTGTTAGCAGGAGGCCTTGCTTGATTTAGATTTTCAGCTGGATTAGGTGGTCTTTGGGGTTGATATGGCTACATGTTAGGATGAGCTTGGGGCTGGAAAGGAGGTCTAAAGCTTTGGGCTTGCTGCCTCTTGAGTGTAACCAGCTCATTGCCTAGATTTTGCAATTGCTTCATGACTTCTTGAAGTTCATTTGAGACACTAGAAGATGAAGTAGAAGCTTCACTTGAATTCTGGTTTCTAAGAGTGGGAATAGGAGCTAAATTAGGCACTTGGCTAGTACTTGGGCTCTCTAAACTTGGAAATAATGGCATTGAAGGCCTAGGAGCTATCTTGCTAGCTTGAATCAAACAATTTTCAGCTCTAATGGCAATGCTATAAGCAATGGGGATAGTTTTACCTCCCATGGACTAAATTAACATAGAAATATCAAAATTTAAATCTTTGAGGTAATAAAGAAAAACACCTTCTGTTGTTGGCCTGACTCCCACTAGAATTCTCTCCCAAGTCCTTTGAAATATGAAGTTAAAATCAGTCAGCTGCTCATTGGGCGCTCTCTTGATGGTTGTCAGCTGCTCCAAAAAGGATAAGTTGTCTCCCTTTTCTCCAAACTACTCATGGAGGGCTATACATAGCTGATTCCAATTTTGGATAGATTTTGAGGAAAGACTCCTAAACCATTGTAAAGCTTTCCCTTTGAATGAAGATGTTAATAGTTTGATAGCAACTTGCATCTCATTGATCTCATGGATTGCACAAATATTAGCAATATCCTTGACATGATCACTAGGAGTGGTCTGATTATCTCGAGTTAAGTATGGGGAATTGTTCTTCATGCTGTAACTAGGATTGGATTTGTGCATTGAGAGCAAGTGGGATGCTGCCAAGTGAAATTGACATAGGGGTTGTTTTGTGCCATTCTGATTGCCTCAAAACCATTGTTGATTGAATAAAAGGCCTGCAGGTGGGAGGAGTGATAGAGTTGTTTTTGGGTGGAATGAAGACCTGTGAAATCTCTTCCCTATTTGCTTTTCTTGTAGATAACGCGAAGAATACCA
>CM034152.1:656697795-656755778 GCA_019776745.2 Taxus chinensis
GTCCACATTACTAATTTGATCTTGAAATCTATGAAGCAGAGACTCAAATTTCTCATACTTCCTCCTCAAATTTTCTTAAACATTTGAGGACTTACACATTGCTTATGTTTCTAGGATCTCTTTCAAGTGATTAAACTTTCTTCTCAAAGACATGATCTGATACCAATTGTTAGAAGCACAATGGACTGAGGGGGAGATGAATCAATTCTAAAAAACTTTGAATTATTTTACCATGACAAGAATTCAACATCATTTAACCATTCATCATTTATAACCACATGTGAGCCTATTATATGTGCATTAACCATTCACAAGAGCATGTAATAAGAGAGAGAACACATAGACACTAGGTATAAGTGAGAAACACTCGAGGGAAAGAAACCCCACTAAAATTTATTTTGATATTACTCACAAAAAAGGACTTAATTGAATATTACACATCACAAGAGATTTCTTTAGTGAGGCACCAACTCCACAAGAAGTGCCAACCCCTAAACTTTTGATGATATTATACACAACAAAGGACTCTTAAGAATATTACTCATCATAGGATATTTTAATAAATGAATTACCACTAAAAGTATGTTGATCCCTTAACTGATTATGATCCAAATGCAGCTCCAAACAAACTGAAATCTCTTCAAACTCCTCTATCCTTTAACTCGCTCAAATTTTTTCTCTCATGGATGATTAGGTCAAATATCTTTACATCAATGATCCTAAATAATCTTCATATATTCAAAATAATTCGAGGATCTCTCCATAACCCCTCTACATTCTTCTTCACTCCTCTATAGGTCACTTATAACCCAAGCACACTCATCTCCAACTAGTTTAGACACTAGTTTTTGGTGTAACTCCTTTCCTTCACCCTGCATTCACTCTCCCCCATTACACTTACTCTCTCAAATCCATTTCCCCCTCAAATTAAACAAATCTCGTTTCTCATAAAAAATGTGTATTAAATTAATTAATCTTATAACTTAATTGACCCCCTTTCACATACTTAAACCTCATTATATGCTAAATAATCAATTATTTCAATTAGGTCATATCATCCAATCTCGTAATTAAATAATCCAAAAATTATCCAAATTATAAGTCTGGCTCAATCAAATCAAATCCACTAACACACCCACCAGCCAAATCAATAACCCCACATGTTCCCCACTTAATTCAATCAAATCAAAATCAATCCCCACCTAAAAATCAATCCCCCAAAATTATTAATTCATGAACCCCACCCATGAATTTAATAATTCAAAAATTCAATAGTGTAAAGTAATTCACATGAATTCACTATTACATCTAACATTTTAAATCATGTCCCCACTCCACATCACACCTTTTTCAACATTTTTAGCCTAACTTTGTCTTGCAGTTTCATTTTCATAGCACCATAGCCAATTAAACATTGCTTGTTTCTATTTTCTTTGATTCTTACTGTGCATGTGAAAATCCATGTCCATGTGTAATATGACCAACCATGGACTACCTAAATGTAACAAAAAATTGTGTCAATAAAGCAATTTTGACAAGATATTTCCATCCATTAAATGAGAAATATATAATTTTTACTTGGTATAGTTTTTCTTATAATTTGTGCTTGCGAAAGTTGATTTGAATGAAATTTTAAGATCTAGGCACCATATCTAAAATTCTAAGATACATAGAAAATCCAAGAACTATAAACCATACATATATTTCATTTGCAAGGAATTAGCTTGTATGTAAATTTGAACTTGCAAATAAAAATTTAAAAAAAATACTAAAAAGACAAATATCTACAACAATTAATTAAACAATTCAATAAAACTTTGACACAAGTATATAATGATTCCTAAACAATTATTTTAAGCTTGAACGATTCCATTGCAAACCAAAACGAAATGCCATGACCTTGAAAAACATCATTAATTAACTATGGGATTTTGAGAGAGGAAAAAATATTCAATAAAATAGTGTGTTTTGAATTCTGCAATATGGGTTTTAGTTGGCAAAGAAATCAACTGCACGAGTCTAAATCGATGAGAAAATTCATATGATCCATCGACCCATTCTCTTTCATCCACCAATCTACATGGCCATCGTCCATGCTTTCCCTGGCCACATGGTTCCCTCCACGTGAATTCCATCCAGTTCAACGACACACAAGTAAAATTTTGGGTAAACAGTCTTAAATCAAAAGCTCCAAGTTTTTAAAACATTACACCTAAGAATCATTTAGCATTTAGCTTCTACTTCATCGTATGTTATGAATATTGTCTACACTCGTATTATTAATATTTGTATAGCATGTGTTTCATCTTAATATTTGTATTACTAATATTATTTATACTTACATTATTATTGTTGTTTATATTTGTATAACATCATAGCTTGTTTAACATATTTTTTTATATTTATATTTTTCAAAAGTTGGTACAACATTTTTAGTTTGCTCATTCTTCATTCTCTTCATAGATCTCCTTCAACGAATATTAGATCTCGTAATTGCATTTAATATACTTTTTATAACCATGTTATTTAATTATATTATTTTCCTTTGCAAGTTACCTTCACCACGTTGCGACCACTGAATTACACTGTCAAAGACTAACATTAAAAACATAAAAAAAACCACACGCCTAAAATCTCTTTCACCAAACCCCATCTATGATTGTGAATGGTACACTTTTAAGGTACCACCTAGACACTAATTGTCACTTCCAAATACACCATTATCAATTACAATCAAGTAACGAGGGAAGTGATATACATGTATTCTTCATTTTACCTATTTTCTCCTTTCTATATTGTAATTTCGCTTTCCTGAGTGATTGTTCTCATCGACAGTCCACACCTCATTTTGGCTTAAAAATAACCCATGCATCTTGCTTGCTTACGTAGCTTGAAACCCCTCAATTATGTCAATCCATTCAATTGATGGATCATATTACACCTACATCATGGCATATCAACCCTATCCCTACTTCATCTAGAATACACGTCCAATCATCACAATTTACCAATATTCACACTTCTTGTATGTACCAACAATCAAATATGTTAATCTAACCTCAAGCATCTTATCAAACATATCCTCTAGCTTTAACATACCAAGCTTCCTGATATCCTTATCCATCCACTCCTTCTGTTGTACAACCAAGACCCTCCTATGCCTATCCTATGCACACACCAACCATAACTACATCCTCCATGCCTATCACATCAATTACTGCTAATCCTTGAACATTTAGCATGATCAATACCTTGTGTTTGCCTCTGTCTAGCCCCATTTATAAGTACTTTCACAATGACTCTAGTTCTAAACCACAGAGTCCTACTTTATCCTCATCACCTTGAGTTATTCGTGAATTTTTAGTCAATGTACCACTTTTTTCAAGGAAGGTGTGCTAGTGAGCTGGACTCCTGTAGGAGTTTGAGATAAGTATGAACCGAAATAACACTTAGGTCATAGAGGGGGGTTTAATGTGATTAAATGTATCCCTTTTTGAGGATCCTAGATCCACTTGAGGTGCTCAAAATCTTCAGTACAAGTTTCCTTATCAATAAAGACCACCGTGTTTCAGTGTTGGGAAGGTTTCTACTTTCTATGTTCCCATAACCTTATATTACATATTCCATTATGTAGTAGATCTTGTAAGCTATCCAATGAATATTATTTGAGTTTTTGACACCACATGAAGTTCCTGAAACATTTTCTAGAAGTTGGCCCTTCTATAGTGCTCACATACTCATTTTCCTCAAAAAGCAATTAGAGAAGAAGCTTTCTCAAGGCCATTTTAAAGGTTATAAAATATCTTCTAAACCATACTGTCACAGAGAAAAATATTATACCTTTTTGTTGACTATAATATGGGTTTCTAAAACCACTCGAGGCTCCTGAAACCTTTCCCAAAAGTTGGTTTCTGAAAAGAGACAATTTGGCAATTTTGACCAGTTGACCAAAAAGTGATAAATATTTTCGTAGGGTTATTAAGTAAAATGTGGGGACATTTTACATGCCAAAAAATTACTTGATTGTTTATTGTTGATATTTATTTCCTCTATTGTCTTGAGACATACTAGTGGTGTCCCATATATGTGGCATATTGTTTTCCATGTTGTTATATTTATGTGTCCTTGCACGTTTTTTCTTACATCTACTGTGTTGTTTTCCTATTGCGTGTTACTAACACTTCACTAGTTTTTTCTATTATATTACTATTATCCAAAATACCCCATAGGCTATTTTGGCAACCTACAAACTTATCTTTGGACTTAGAAGAAATCTTGCTTAAAATCCGCATAACATTGGGACTTAGCCTTTCACAGAATTATGGAACAAAGGTGAATTGAGCCCAAGGGAGACCTAAGTGAAATCTTCCAGGGAGTTGATCAAATAAAGAAACAAAGAGAAGGGTTATTTTCCTCATATTCCATGATGAAAGGGTAATCAAACTTGGATGATGTGAAGATCCCAAAATTTTAAGTGTGAGGTATAAAAATTAAGAAGCCACATAACACTATCCTAGTGTTCTGCGGATTTCTCAAGCATTTAGTGCTCCCAGGGTTTTTTTATCAAACCTGTGATATGAAGAAAAGAACACAAAAATCAAAATCCACACAACAACGTTGACGAGTATTATACAAAGGCTAAGACCAAGGAGTTAGGACTCCAAGGATTATGAAGAGGAACATATGAGTTTTGCGGATGCACAAGATTTAGTGTCTAATGAATTTATCAATCCACGGAGGCATCCAAAACCGAAAACCATGGGTCATTTTGTAGAATCCGTCGAATGATGGAATTCTCATGAATTATACAAATCATCACGAACCAAAATAAATTCAAAATTTTCCCGTGTATATCAAGTGAATCACAAGCCAACTATGAGACAAAAAGGTAATGTTTTTGGTCATATATTTCATAGTGGATGTCTAACTTTCACGAAATTGGTGGAATCAGAAGGGTATCCTCAAGAAATTTATTTTGACATCAAGAAATTCATATTTTAATGGAATTTAAAGGGTTAAAAATGTAGACATAGGAATGGATGGAGAAAAGTGCAGTTCTATGAAGTCGAGCATCCAATTACCTCACCTACCCAAATTAAAATCTCAAATGGTGTCCATTCCTTTCCTACGAATTATGATGCCGTCTTGAAGAGGAAAATGACTATTTTCCTCATGGAGTTAATGACGAAAAGATCTGTGGGTGGTAAATCTAGTTCTATTAATTGAAAATTAAAATTCAAATCTAGCTCCTTTCCCTCCCATCTTTCCTCTTTCCTCTATTCCTATGTTATATAAATGTAAGTTCCTTTACACAATAATTGAGTTATCTTCTATGGAATTTGGAGCACAACCTTAGAGTTTCACATTTTCCATGCCTCTAGGCCTATGCAACTATATTTTACAAGTTATTCTCAAGTCCGTCTTTGTAAATTTAAGTCAGAATGTTTAATGATATGCAATTGTGGTATTTTCCTTCATACGCTTCGTATTAGATGTGAATCTTTGACCCTTTTGTCTCCCTTGAATTTATTCACTTGTCTCTTGTAAAGAAATATGTGTTTCTATTGGATCCTTGCATGATAGTCTTATTTTTGTCTGCACAAGCCAGATTTGGACCCTATTTTAGTTATGGTGCATCAACTTCTTTCATTTTGCATCTTCTCCTCTCCCTCTCAACCCTACACCTTATGAATTCATAGTTTAGTTATATTTTGAAGTTTAAGGTTAGTTTTTGGTGGGATACGACAAAAGGATCCAACCTTCTCTGGAGGTTGATCTCAGGTTGCAAGTCGCACATTGTTGAGATCGTCCCATGTTATGTCAGAGTGCTAATGTTCACACGTGAACATTCAAATGGTGCCACTTTTGTGTGTTAACAATTACTATGTATGGGCTTTGGTATACACAATAAAAAAACTCCCCTATTTCCCCTACATGAATCCTACATCGCATGTGCACATTGTCTATAGGTCCACTTGCTTGGGCCACACTCAGATTACTCTATCTAACACACCCCTAAAAAAGGGGAAATAAATTAGATAATATCTCACCCTCATGGAAGTTCAAAATCAAGAAACAAAATAATATGTACAAAATCAAATATTTAAAATGTTTAGAAAATGGCTTGAAAATAGACTTGGGTAAGAAAACACATAGGTACCAAAACATACAACAAAAAACACAACTTATGGATGCTATGGCTCATCCCATACGCTTCCATCCTGGGGGAAGATTTAATAAATTTATCAGTTCATACAATTTCTTAGGGAAATTTACAAGTTCTTTACTATGATGCATGGTACAATTCAAGTTATAGTGGTACCAAGGGTACGTGCAAGCTAGCCTTACCTTGATACATTAGGTCATCATTTGCAAATCAATTATGTTCATGTTCATTTGTAGTGGGTACTTATTTATGGGTCTTGAGAAGTGTTGGGGTGATTTTTATCCTCATAGGATTGAATTCCCATTACTCCTATTTTTGAGGAGGGATGTAGGGCAACTAGAATGCTCCCCATAGAGTTCTCTTATCCATATGAGGTGCATTTTCATGTTAGAGATATTCTAATTATTACTCACATGGGTGAGTTTGTTATTATATTATAAATACGTATATTTTTTGTTAGTTTGCTGTTATGCGAGTTATAACAAATCACATAACAATAATATCAGTTCCACTTTTGTAGCGTTTGACTCTTTCTATTAAGAAAATGTTCAAGCCTATTCATTTAGAGAGTGTGTTCTCAATAATTCATTAAGGAGAGTTTTTTTTTCATAAAACTTTGTACCAATGTCATTTGGTATTAGAGAAAATCGATCATTTTGTAAAGATTAAACTGAGTTCATGAGGATTATTTAATACCCGGTGTCCTTAGTATCTCGCCATGCTTTATATGAACCTGGTCATAATTTTTACAGGCACGTTGAAAGAATCTAGACAGCCTGAATTTGTAAGGTTTCATTATATCATCTGCAAATAATCTAGATATTAATCAAATTATGGGTTTTATAAGCTTCGTGCAGCGTTCCAAAATTGCATGAGGAGATTCACCCTATGCATTATCCATTTTGGTGACCTATGACTTGGGATACTCCATTTGGATCGTCCCGCGTATAATTCCTAATTGTGTTATGTCAACTTTATTTCCACTGCTTCGATATTATTATTTCATTCTAGAGTGGTATTGTATTGCACCTAGAGTCACAGTTGGAAGTCGAATCTACAGCGTGCAAGAGCTTGGCGAGTTAAGGTCGATGGATAATTCCTCATGCACATCTGAAAGACCTTCATGCTCTAACATGAAGTACCTGGTTGCCTCTACATTCATGATTAGAACTCGGTGTTGCAATTAATAGATGCATGCATTGGAATTGAGTACTGACGTATCTCCATTCAATGTTTATAAGGCATCAATTTCACTTTCCTCAGATCCATTTGTCCCTGCATGCATACCTGCTCCATATATACTTATTTTTTGTGAATGTAATTATTCATCAACAATTGCATGATTTTTTAGCGTGGTATTTTCATTGAAGTCAAATGACTCACGGTCTCCCAGTAATAATTTTCTTGGGCTCGATTCAAATCGATCTACATTTGACTCAAAAAATCATAAAGAGTTCAATTGGAAGTGCATCAACTCCAATATTGTTTGATGATGTGTCACCACTTCACACAGGTCGACATAGTTTCTGGGTGATGTTTTCAAGCCATTTGAATCACTTCTCTTGAGATTTAGATTTTTAGGTTGTTTACTTTAATAAGTCTTAATAGTTGATGATTAACACTTTACGTAGGTATATTTATCTTGTAAGTGAAATAAGTGTTTAATCTCCATTCTTTTTTACGTATCCATATAAAGGATTAAGTCATATAAAGGATTAAGTCTATGATTAATAGATTATAGCGGTCTTGTTATTATTTTTCATTGTAAAATGTCAAATTAGTAAAGTATTGTTTGTGTGGTCCAAATAATATTATAACCTTTTTACATCATGTCGTTATAGTCTAGAATCAGTCTCTATTTTGTAAATAGGACGCACTATCAGAGTAATCGATGTACATTGAGTTGATTTGTAAGGAGGTTGAAAATGGATAAAATTAATCTTCTGGAAAAGTTTGAAGACAAACTTTCATACATGGAAAATCCGAATCCCGTTGCAACTGATTGACAAAGACCTATGGGAAATTTTCGATGAAAAATAAAAAATCCGAAGGATGTAGATTAAGCAACAAAGTGGGAAATAAAGGATCAAAAAAGTGATAAAAATTATCAACTTAGGATTATATAATGCATATTTGCATCATATAGATCTAACCAAGTCATCTAATGACATTTGGGTGACATTGAAGAGTCTACTTGGCTATGAAGCTAGAAGTGCAACAATGTCACTAAAACAAAGATTGTTTGGGCTAAAAATGGGAGAAAATGAAAATATAGTTCAAAATATCAATAAGTTTCACTCCATATTGAATTAGTTAGTAGGATTCAGAGATGATTTTAATAAAGAAGATGCTAAATTTGTTCTACTAAATAACATGCCAAATAGTTACTCAAACATTATTTATACCCTTAGTTAGATCAATCCTAGTTTGGAAGATCTAATTTCCTCCTTGCTTGAAGAAATAACATGAACATGAGATTTGTGCAAGAAGAGGAAACTGTAATGATGCCAAAAAATAAATCATCATTATAGAAAGTTAAATATAAATGTAAATATTCAAGGAAACATCTTCTGTGCCATTATTGCAAGTAGTCAGGACATCGATTTGTGACCTATAAGGAAAGATCTTGAGATATTTTAGATGATAAGATAGATCAATAGGCTTTGGATACTAAAAATGATTAGGAATATTTCTCTTATCATGAAAGTGAAAATGATCCTATTAACTACCATAGTGATGAATATTCTTTATACTAAGTAAATTTATTAGAGGATGGAGGTAATAGAGGCAAGAGGAGGATCAGTGTCCTCGAGTTCATCCCTACCTCAGAGGCCGCATATTAATTTAATGAGATATTTTTTGGTTTTCTTTGTGTGATGAATAAGAATGTCCATGTTTCTGTGTGCAATATAATTTCTATGTTTTCCCTATTATGATGATGATGTGGAGATTTATATCATTAATACTATTGCTGGAAGTGTCATTGATCAAAGTGACTAAATGGTTGATGTGAATTGGTTAATGGGTCCTAATTCATGAATTCGCGTGGATAGGTTGATGGGACCCTATTCATGGACGATGTAGTTACCAAGTTAGAGTTGAGGATCGAGACCATGTGCATGTTGCTTGGTTGAAGATGGTGTTTCTCCCCATGTTCGTATTAAGGGGGGACTATTTGAGATATTCTTATTATTAATCACATGTGTGAGTCTATTGTTTTATTTGTAATACGTATCATTTTTGTTAGTGTGTTGTTACGTGAGTTATAACAACTCACATAATAATAATATTAGTTCCACTTTTGTAATGCTTGACTCCTTCTATTAAGGAGGTGTTCAAGCTTATTTATTTGCATGGTGTGTTCTCAATAATTCATTAAGGAGAGTTTTGATTTCATAAAAATATGTACCAATTTAATTGCACTTATTTCTATTCTTGGCACATTCCACTTGGGGTCTAATCACCCCAAGTCCTTCCAACAAGCTCCAACACAAAGTACAGAAAATCTCCACAAAAACAGTAGTGGGAGTACTCTCCCCCCTCTCTACACAAAATAATCAAGTGTACTCTTTCCTTTGTTTTACTTTTTCTACTTATATATTTTTATTTTCACACTAATTTTAAAATTTTCATGTTAAAGTTTGATTTCTTATATTATGGACATTAAAAACACTTTTCTCTGTAGGTACTCATCTTGGAAAACAAACACAATTGGAAAAAATAAATAGTCTAAGCACGAGCACAATGTGTTCCAATCAAAAGTATAGTGTATCTACATACTCAAATGACTTTTCCTTTAAGAATGTAATTTTCAAATTTCATACTTAAAGAGGTAAAAATGGAGACACTCATTTTGGTAATTCACGTCTTACAACACAAATTGTACAATGTTCTTGCACTAGTCCACACTTACTCAATTTGACCAATTATGATATCCCTAGCTATATCTCACTCATTCTTGCTTGCACACACAACTTATTTGTTCACCATAATAGTCAAATTAATCCATCGAAATAGGCTATACCCTTGCATATCACAATCCCAATTTTTAAATTACTCGCACATGCATCTGGGACCATAGAACACATAAACGACCATAACATCCATACACTATGGTCTAATTTGGCCACTTTTGTCCTTTTCCCTCCAACGGAAATTTTTCTTAATTTTAATTTTTTTTCTATAATCCTAGTCATCTTTATCTAATTTTTCTAGATCTAAAATGCATATCTAAGAAAGATATTCATCTCTCATTAAAGGATGGAATTCTATCAACTTGAATCTTAGCATCCCAATGATAAAATAGTAAGAGAAATCACAAGCAAAGTTACTCCAAGACTCCCTTTAGCTTCATATACTCTACATATTCATTCTAGGGTAGCCATCCACTCATATCTACAAGCACAAAAGGCACATCCTCCTCAAGTCAAAATAAGGTCAAGTACAATCACATTAGTGCAAGGTCATGGTTATCAATTTGGTTGCATAACATTTTAGATATAACATGGTAGGTGAGAACAATGTGTAATTTAAGCTCTCTTTGGAATAATAGCGATGTAAAAAGTGCACAGGGGCATCCAAAACCCAAATAATGTTTATTTTTCAGGACTCCTTCACCATATAGGGTTTTTAAAGATTCAATCAGCTACATAACAAACATCACATAGTGTTAAAAGATCCAAGTTTTAGATAGGAGCGGATTAGAAAAACACGTGCATAGACCCAGAAAGTTTTCAGGAGTTGAAAGTATAGAGGGACAAGGGTATATAGAAATGACCATAGAGGGGGTATGCTTTTGGGTCGTATCATACGCTTTGGTCTAGGAAGCTCAACCAGGATACAATTTTGGTAGTGAAGCTTTATCAAGTCCATTTCCCAGCCTTCTCCAGTCATAAGGCTAGCCCATATTAACATAGAAGTTTATAATATCATCTGAATCACTCTCCATCCCATATTACTAGTACTTTATTTCATTTTATATCATTATTTATCTTTGTTCAATGATTATTTATGATATTTCTACAATTAGCTTTGGAAACTAATTGATTTAGGACAATCTACCATCGATTATTACCCCCTTAAAGATTAACCAATTAGGTTATAAATAACCTCATTCATCTTGAATAGGAAAATGTAAAACCATTTACATACCTTACAACCATATACTCTTCTATCTCATCATGGCTCTACTCAAATGGGAAACTTGTAAAATTCATCTTTATAATCTTAGAATTTAATCTTTTTGCCTCAAATGTTGAAATCTTCTATATAAAGTTTGAACACAATCCATAGTTAAAAACTTTTTCTTTAGCTTCTTCTCCATCTTACTCTAATTCATGATCTTCTATTTTTATTTTCACTACCTCTCCTTTTGCAAGTGATCCCACCATATGATTTCATGTCCTTAAATTTTTTGCATGTAAATTTAACCTTCTTATCTTTTCCATAAACTTCCATTCAAAGAAAAATTTTCATGTTATTTAACCAATCTATCAACTCCTCTAGTTTTAAATCCCACCACATTCAAAAACATATAATTTCATTTCATCATTCCTTCCTTCAAGAGATTTAATCAACCTTTCTTTAATGGTTTTTGGTTGCTCTTCTCCTTTTTCATTATGTGTTTTTTCTTCTTGATCTAAATATTCTTCTGTATCATCTCCTCCACACTGTCTCCTTGGACATATAATAAATTTTGATAACTTCTCTACCTTCCTTTCTAATTTTTGTAGATTTTGATGAACCTATACATAACCCCCTCAACCTATTTTTGTCGTATTTTGAACCTATACTTTGATACCAAATGATGAGGCTGAATAAACAACAATTGAATTAAAGTAGGTACAACAAAATTCTCAAATAAATTCCAGTAATTCTTCTTATTCTTAGCCAATTCAATTATGTAAGAGGTACTTTCGAATACGAAAATACTCCTAATTAGACTTGACTACTAATTCAAACTTGATGAGAAATACTATTTTTAGTAAAACTTACTATTTATAACAATAACAATTTTTAGAAATTTTTAAATTTTAATTTTCTAGATCCTACGAATGTGTATACATTATCCATGTGCCTAAAGTAATTTATTTCTTAAGTTTTAATTTAGGTTGAATCACGGTTATAAAGATACATATTTTTCAAATTATGGAAAAAATCAGAAAAAACTTCAAACCCAAATTATGGGCCCTAGATGGGTGATTACGACCTCCATTTTGTTTGAAATGCACCGTAAACAGCTAATGAAAATTAACATGATAGAGAATTTTGAAATATTTCCATTAAAAAAGGATTCATTTCAATTTTTGGGTCAATAGTTGTGGCCTTTGTAATACAAGCCACCAAATCCACATCAAAGGATTATAAAGGGTACATGTATGATATATAAGTGAATAAACCAAATACACAATGATGTAGAGAAAGTCTCGCTTGAAGGAAATGCAACTTCTATCAATTAACGGAGAATAGGGAAATAAACACATAGGTGTATAATGTTATATTATAACAAGGTTAAGAGGCAAGTTGTTGTGATCAAATTTACCTAGATTGGAATGAAATACATAATAGTGTGAAAATTATAAGATATGCATGGCATACAAGTATTGATACTATCTAGTTTGACTCTCAAATATGTCAAGCCTCTAGCAGTTGTGTATGCTACATATTTATATGACAATTTAAGTAGCTTGTACACTTAGTGCTTGAATACTGGGGCAAGAGTTCTGGTTATGGGATAAATTTCAAGGATAATACCATTCAAAGTCTTGTATATTTTTTAAAGATAGGTACAATTAATTTACAAGTGCTAGAAACATTGGGGTTATGTGATTGAATAGGCTTAGCATTGGAAAAATCATTTTGGATTTGCAAACTTGGTTGGAATGGAGGCCTATTTTGTTGATTAGGAGGATAATAGATTCTATAAATTTGATTTTTCTATCTTTTAAGCGTAAATATCTCATTCCCAAAATATTTTAACATGCTCCTCAACTCTTGTAAGTCATTTGATTTTCTCATATTTGAGTTAGTTTGACTTGAATGATGATTTATAGGAGTTGGTATTGGAGCTATTATAGGTGTTAGGAGGGAAGTGGAAGGACGAATCTCCAAAAAGATGGGCATGAGAGGCCTTGGTGCTATTTTTCCTACTTGTGTAAGATTTTTTTAGTTCCAATTTATATGTCATAAGAATTAGGAAGTGTCCTTTCCACCCACTGATTATATCATCACTAAAATATCTGAATTCAAATACATTAGATAATACATAAAATAATACTAAGGAGTAGGCCTTACCAGTAGTGTAATTATGTCCCAAGTCCTTTGAAATCTGTAGTTGAAATCAGACATGAATTCTCGTGGTTATCTCTTAATCGTAGTCAAATGAAAGATGATCTTATTTGTCTTCAAATTGTCCTCCAAAAAATTCTCCCAGCTGATCCCATGTACTGATGGAATTTACTGCCAATCTCCAATTCCACTACAAATGCTTTGCCTTTGAAAGAGGCTACCAATAATCTAACTACAACATTCTCTTGAGTAACATGATAAATAGAGCATATATTAGTGATATCATTAATGTATTTTATGGGTGTAACTTGATTTTCTCCAATAAAAAATGGAATTCTTGTAAGTGTAGACACATGCATGTCATCATGTTAGGGAAGATGTAGTGGGATGTGATCATTGAAGGGATCAAAAACTAGATTTCTTGGGATGGACATATTGAGATTTATATTTGATATGAGGAAATTAGAAAGTAAACTCTAATTTGATAGGATGGAGGGAGATTTAGGATATGGTTTGGACCTGAAAAACCTACTTCTCTTTTTTGAATTCAAAGGTAATTCAATAAAATGGAATGGAATACCTTTTGAAAATGATCTAGCTATAATTTTTTTTTATGAAATATGAACTGATGTACTTCCAAGATATTCTTTAAACTTTTGAATTCACCAGATGATATATGAATGCATCTGAAACACTTATACTTTTCAAGAAAAACATAAAAATTATAACAAATTATTTCATCTAGTTGCACCATGTGTGCCAAACACTACTGTCACTTTGAAATACACCCTTTAGAGAGTGGTTTGGTACCTATCATATTAATTGAAAAAATTGAAAAAATTGAAACAATCCTAGGTTACAGGTGACTTGTATATTGGAATGAATATCTAGAGAGGTTTAGTTCCCGTAGTGTAACACCTAACACTAATTATACTCCAAATACTACTCTATTGCATGAACTAGGAAAAGTGAGAAGGAATTAAGGAAAAACTGAAAATATGGCAATACGTTAGAAAGATTGAGGATCTCAAACTTGTTTTAACCACATAGATGGATCAAAGGAACTAGTAAACTTTTCATAACTCAAAAATTGAAAAAATAATGTATAAGTGTTTCAGAGAAAGGTTTGTAAGTTATAAAACCAAAGAGAAGACGTTAAAAAGATATCTATAAGTGAAATTTTGTAGATTCCACAACTAAATCCTACATAAAGTTTAGTCAAATACAAGATATGGCCTATAAATCAGCATTTTTCTATAATATTTCATGGAATTCATACTACAAAATCAAGGATAAATAATATCACAATGTCAAAATCATCTTAAAACAATAAACTTGAAAAAGTTATAGATAACAAGAAGGAAACAATAAATCCTTTATTGATCTAAGAGGTGGAAAATTATGAAAAACTAGTAAGGATTAGTCATAACCATCAAGATATCTCCCATGAACTTTTATCTTCCATTCAGAAAAATAAATTTCTATTTAATGATGAATAGAAGGTGTATATATATATTTTATAATGAAATCTATGAAGTTTATATAGAGAATGAGGGAGAAAATTTTGAAAAAGCACAGACATGTAGAAATTATGATTGATAAAAATAGAAAAATCATGAGAGTGTTACATGTTGAAATATTTTCTTGCATGATAAAAATGTAACTTGAGTGATTAAAACATCTAAAAATAAATAACTAGAGTTTTTTTGTGTCATGCATGTTTTTTGTCAGGCATGTCAATGAATCAAAGAATATGAGAAACATTAGACTGTTACTTGTGGGCCTTCAAAAACCAACTTAACCTTATTTTTTCCTTGAGTGGAGATGCAAATTGTTGGGGGAATGATGGAATGAGGGAATAGTTACCATTTTTTCTAGATCAACTGACAGAACTGATTTCTTTACATTTTTTCTGTTTATTGGGTATGGAAATGTTTTGGGGGAACCATTGGAATGATGGAATAGTTCCTTAATTTCATGGAAAAACCAACTTATCCACATGTCCTTGCTCTTAATTGTAGGCGTTTGCAGGCTATTGGGGATCTAAGTGATCAAAGGAATTGTTCCTAGTATTCCATGCATTTCCAACTTAACTGAGTCCTTTCTATGTCCCCAATTAACCACATCAGTTACGTGGAAAAGTGGAAGAATAAAGAAATAAAATAACTATTACTTAAGCTTCTTATGGAGTTGATTTATTTGATAAATGTAATTTTGTTCTCTTTTGCAATGCTAGTTAGAGAACTAGAAAAACATTTGAATTATTCCTTGCATTTGCAAACAATCTTATTTACTAATTTTATTTTATCACACAACCTTGGTAGAGATGTGGGGAACTCAAGGAATGATGGATCTATTCCCTCACTTCCTCAAAAGGTCGATTTTTCTGAATTTTCCTAGATTTGACCCAATTTTACAAAATTAGACTAACACCCAGGACTAAAGAGGATTAGTAAGATAAATGAAAATTAACAAAACATTGAAACTTGTCCATACTTGTAAAATATTGAAATTTCCCTAATCTAAGACAACACCATGACTTTTAAAGAACATAAAACATGGTTTGGGTATAGTTTCGGATAATATATTTTTTGACCGTCAGGAGACATCTGCCTACTAGATACAAATACCAGTTGTATGGAATTATCCATTGGGTACAAAGTCATATCAAAATGTTGTAACTTCTTAGAACCATATGAAAACCAATAATACCTTTCTTAGAAAACAATAAATTGTGCTAGAGTACTTATTAGAAAACAAACATACCAACACAATATACCAGGAACAAAAAGAAAGGAAACTAAGAAAACAATGTGCACAAATCACTTAGAGAAAAATAATAACCTATTAATTACAATGATGAAACATAAACTTTATAAAATATTTTGAGGTATATACTAGTAACTAGGATGGACAACTCATCCCCATTCAGCTTGGAGAGCTAGAATTCATTTATTTGTTTGCAACTTATAATTAGATATGGACCACTCCAGGAGGAGTCAAAATTATTTTTTCTTCCAGGATTTGTTATTTATCCATCCTAGTTGAGCATGATATCTCCTTCTCCTAATGTACTTGTAACTTTTTTTTCAAAGTATATCTTCACTTGATCTTGATGAAGCTCCATAGTAGGCAATGCATTTTTATAACATTATGCAATTCCATTAACTCTACAAGTTTTTTTGACATTGAATACTCCATAATTTCCATATATTTCATGAGATATAGAGATATTAATTCATAATAAATAGGTAACATTTCTTCCTCGCCCTAGAAAAAAATGAAAGGATATTTTCTAATTGATCTATTAGGATTAATCCTATAATCCCATAAGGATAATTTAAGTTTTTTTTGTGTCGTGATCTTTGATTCACCTCCATAGTTACTTTGATAATTATAAGAAGATTTATTTTATTTTATTATGCTAAGACATTCCCTTGAGGTTAGTAATTAGAAGATATTGATAGATGAACTATGAGCTTGAATCCTCATGTATTGATTCTTCTACTAAGGAAATCTAATACATTGTTTGAGATAATTATAGAAAGGACAAAAAACCTTATGACAATACTTTCATAAATTTCAAAAACTAAAGTTTCACTTATTTCTTCTAAATATAATTCTTGTGTCCAGCTTGTGAAACAATTTGTAGTTATGAGAATCCATTTATGGATTGTACTAGAAGATAGGTTAATCATGCCAATAAAATATAAACCCTGTTGAATGAAATATTGATCTACCTGAATAGGTTGAGGAGGAAGAGATACTAAAATATTCTATCCTACAAAAATAACACACTTTGGACACTTCCTTAACCATGCATGAAAATATCTAAATAAATATTTTCAATAAATCCCTTCTCTCATGATATCTAAATATATATATTTTGGTGCAAGATGACCCTCGAATAATCCTCCATGAAACTATTCTAAAACATTATCAATTCGATCTGAATCCAAAAATATAAATAAAAAATAGCATTTACATCTTTCTAAACAACAAAAAGAATGTAAAGAATTGACTATAATGTAAAATAATTCATTTTTTATCTTACACAAATCTTGTGGGCACTATTTAGTATAAAAAAAAATGGATCATGTCATGAGTCCAAATCTTAGGTAATGAAGTAACACATGTATCTTGACCATTCTGGAGCACTAAAGCCTTATTTCTATCATCATGTAAATATGAAGCTAGTTGATCATATAATCATCTTCCTCTTACCAGTTTAGTAACCTTAATGTCAAAATCATACTCCATGTCTTTGCAATCCATACTTCACTATTATCATTTAACTCCTCACTCAAAAGAAACTTTGTAACACTTAGATGAGAAACCATTAAATGAATTTTGTTATTTGAAACCAAGTTTCTGATTTGTTTTAGAATTCTAATGACTAAAAGGGTCTATTTTTTTATAAAAAATACATTACCTCATAATCCTCTAATCCTTGACTAGAAAAATCAATTATCTATTCCAACTTTTCATCATTTTGTTGCACCAACACGGTTGAGATTGTGTCAATTACTCCAAAGGAGTATCAAATGAAATATTTGCTAAAATATGGATTAGTAAGCATCACAGTTTGTGAAATAACATGTTTAATTACTTCAAAATAATTCTTCCCCTCTATTTTCTAACTGAAAACCATAGTCTTCTTCAACATAGAGGTCAATGGCTTCACTAAGTTTACAAAATATGGAAAGAATCTTATGATAAAAAAAATTTCTATCTAGAAAAATTTACAACATCTTCTTATGATTGGGAAAATATAATGACAAAATTTCTCTTACCATTTTTGGATTGATGGAAAGAACTTTCTTAGACACAATATGACAAACAATTCATCTTCATGCACTAAAAAATGCACTTTTTTGGATTGAGTGAAATGCCATACCACATATACCTTCCAAACACATGTTTGGGATGAACTATATGTTCTATAACGTGCTTGGAAAAACATAGTTATTGCATCTAAATAAACAAGAATAAAATTATTAATTAATCCTTGAAACAAAAAATTCTATTGTATACTGAAATTTGGATCCTATGTTTTACAATACAAATGACATTTTATTGAATGCATACATGCCCCATTTTGTGGTAAAGATTTTCTTGAATTAGTCTGATTCTTACACCATAATTTTATTATATCCAACGTAAATTCCCAAGAGCAAAAAAAATTCAAAGCCACTTACCATTTACAATTTCTTTTCCAATCATGATAGTGAATAATGATATTTTAGAATCTATGCCTTGTTCAAATGTTTGAACTCCATGCACAAGTGCATTTCCCCATTTTTATTTCTTACAGGAACCAAATTGGTAACCCATGATGAATTATTCACATGGAAAATGATGTTAGCTTTGATCAATTTATCCAACTCTTGTTTATAGAGGGGTTCAATCTTAGGATTGATCGGTATTTTATTTTATCTGATTAGTTTTTCCATTAAATCAAAATATATAGTATGTTTAACTAATTATGGATTGAAAACCCTTAAATCATCATAGATCCATGTAAAAAAACATCATCAAATTTGTGATAAAGTTGAACAAAAACAATTTTTTCATCTTGATTATATACCTTGCCCAGCTTAAGTGTTTTATCATTACCAATGTTGTTTTTCTCTAATATTCATGCTTGATCAAAATTTTATATTTCTCACCTCTAACATGTGTTAGAAACATAATGAACTGAGAGGGTGGGGGGGAGGGGTGAATCCATCCTTACAAAAATTTATTCAATTTCATATTTGCTTACTTAAACCATAAACCATTCAACCATCCATTAATGTGTGCATAACATTCAATCAAATCAACAAAACCATGAAAGAAACACCATAACACAAGACATAAGTGGGAAAACCTCAAAGGGAATAAAAACCACTGAAATTCTAATCATATTACAAATCAAAAGTATTTAGTGAAGCACCAACTTCACAAGGAGCACCAACCCCTAGTTTAGTGAAGCATCAAATCCACAAGGAGAATAAAACTCCCTAAGATGATTAAGCACTCACTCAACCACCTTTTAATGAATATCTCTTATGTCTTGTTGCTATAACAATTGACAAAGATCACAACTTCAGCTCACAACCTGCAAACCCTTGTTCAAACCCTCATTCCTTCAACTTGATATATCTCTCACTTTCCTGAATTTTCTTGGCTTTAATGATGTAGAGCTAAGACAAAATCAAATAGTCATATGGTAACAAGAATCAAAAATTTAAAAAGAGCCTATAAGGTCTTCCAAACTTGTTTATTCCTTAATGCCTTCACAACCCCTAAACCATGCATTTCTTGATATTCCTCCTCTGTGAACTCAACCATTAATTCCCTCATGCTTCAATACCTTGAAATAGTTCTAAATTAACCCTCAAAATGGTTTAAAATCATTAGAATGAAAAAATTCAACTTTCTTGTAAACTTCCCTTATCCTAGCCTTCTCAAGCAATCTCTCTTGGTATTTTCATAGTTGGAAAATTTACAAATATTCATAACACAAAAATTTTATCCTAGTACCCTTTTATCTTGTTAAGGTACATGTAAAAATTGAGGTTACAAAATTTTTTTCAAGTATTTCTTCCACAAGCCTTCCTTCTTTCTTGTTGGAGCTTATAGTAGCCCATTCTAGATTGATTTTCAGGCATAAATTTTGTTTCAAGAGTCCATTTTTCAAGCCATTCATCATTATAGACACCCATTTTCCTTTTACTTCTTTGTGTAAATTTTCATGTCACCTTCTTTTGAATATATTGACTCAAACTCTAATACATCATCCTTAATGAGGTCTTACGTTCTCCTAGCAGTTGAAGTAGAGTTATTCTATGAGAGAAATTTATTGATCTCAGGGGATAGTTATAATATGAAACTTCTTGAATATTTATCTTACCCTCAAGGGGATGCTAAGTATGAATTCTCATATCTTAACTCCTTTGGGAGATGGTTTATCATGAAAACCCTTATCAATCCATTCTATAATATTATAGGTCACAATTTTTCCTATCATGACTCTCAAATAAATCTCCAATGTGACTAAGATATTCAATCCCATTCCTTCTCCATAACATGTGGATGAGTGAAGTTAAGTGACAGATTCTTTATATCTACCAACATGTTCATCAATTTTGTTTATTAGTTTGTTTATAAGAAAAGCTTCAATTTGTAGTCCCCAACTATGACCCTAGCTTGCAATAATTTAGGCGTACATATGTAGCCTGAGAAGGCTCAAATATCTAGGGAATAGAGACCATCATTCTGGAGGATGTGTGAGATCTATAACATTTTATGTAAAGGTCTATACCCACCTACTACAACTTTAAAAACCTACCAGTAAGGGATCCTCATTGTTGATCTCCACTTTGAAAATGATGTTATATCTTCATTGTACTTCCACATATTTGCAAGACAAAGTTTTTCTCCACATGAAAGGATTTTGTTAGTTCATAATCATGGTCTCACAACCTACTAGTAATTTATTAAGGGTTATTTAAAATTAAATGAAACATCAACACATTATGGTGAAACTCCCTAGGTAACTTGAAATTTCTTCCACTCAAAATCATTTTCATGTCTTTACAAGTCAAGAACTATGCACTATATGCCATGGTCACTGAGCATACAAAAAGGTGTTATACGAAAAGTGAAACAACCAAATGAATACATTTATGGTTTACACTTCATTCAAAACTCACTCTCTAGTTGGTGATGTATCTTCCTCTTTAATAAATCTTGAATCAATGGACCTCACACAGTGTTGATGAATTTTATGCATTGAAACTAGATCTATCACATTTTTCTATATCACTTTGTTGACAGTCCACAAAGAAGTGATTAGACTCAGTCAAATGACTAAGTATGGAAGATCATTGTTATACAATAGGAAATCACATCTTCTCAGTTGAGATGGAACTTGAAACTTTAAATGATCTAACTAAATCCTATAATGGGTCCTCAAACATATTAGGTTTGTGTCTGGAATTCACCTACAAATCCAAAGATATCAAGAACTATAACACAAGGTTAGATTTTCTAGTCCAAGGGTGCTTAAGAGCTCCAATTTAGGCTATTACTCTGACCATTAGAGGAGTTGATGAATGGAATTAAGTTACATCAATGTCTTTATATTCTTTCTTTAGGGACAGTTTCTAATGACCATTGAGGAACCTCCATATGACCTCTCATAGACTGAGTAACTTTATCTTAGATATTATAACTTTAAGTGTTACTCTTGACTATATTCTCTATACTAGAGGATGAATAGTGACAATTAAACTAGTAATGTTGGCTAAGAGTTTCATGTCTTAGAGACCTCTTAAAGTGCCTGTTATTGATACCTTATTACAATGTTTTATAGCTCCAAGACATGGTACTAGACATTGGAGAGATTATAACAAACCAAAATGACTTCAAAGAGTTGATATTGGAACCAAAAACTTTTGGAGGGAAGAGTGCCTAATTAACCAATTTTGAAGGAAGGTATATGCCAGTTAATATAACACCACCTGGGAGGAATTTATGAATGACCACTATGGACCCACATGACAAACTGTACAGTACCAAAATTGATGATAGGTCCTTTATAAGCGCTACTACATCATTAAATTTTAAGTTTTGCAGGTTTCTAGCCATTCCAGGATTGTATACATTGATCCTTATAACTCTCCTAAAAATAGTTGATCACTTCACTTGTCTCTGGATTTCATGCCTCATGATCATACTTTGGATGAACCCTCACCTAGTTTTTCACATTTTATCTCTTGATATTTGGATTAACAAGTTCAAATTTAAACTCAAACCCTTGCTTTATATCAACTTCTCAACTCATAAAACATAAATCAAATCAGTACTCACATCCTTTATTTTGACAAATAAAAATAAAAAACCTTCCAATACATTCATAAAAACATTCATATTTGGACCCATGTAGGTCGGTCATGCCCATATGCACCAAGACAAGAACAAAACTAGTTCAATCCCCCATCACCTAGATGATGGTAAAACCAAAAACACCATAACCATGATTATTCAAGATCTAAAATTCACCACACATGTAAAATATGACATAACAACATCATCCATAGTTCGTTATTTATCTTTCACCAATCAAATTTATCATTAACTAACTCAAGAAGGCTCATATCCTTCTCAAAATAGATGTATTTGAAGACCCTGTCTTCACCTTTGGGCTTAAAGATCCACCCAAGAACAAATAAAATATGTCATGTGATCCACTAATTAGAATTATCTATGGACCTCTATATCAGATCACATGAATACATTATATAGCTCATGAAACATCCATATGTGCAAACCACACTAACTTTCCTCTTCAACAAATTGAGCTTCCCGAGAAAGTAATTTTACAAATTCAAATGGTTTACACACTTTCTACCAATTTTAATACCTCCATAGTTCCTTCAATAGGAACAAAATTAATCCCTCTTCACTCTCCAACTTGATATCAAGCTTCAAATCAATCACATTCATCTTGTGCATCGTTTACCTCCATCTTTCTAGCAAAAGTAGTTATGTCCTAAGAAATCTAGAAACCTTCTTCTGTCACAAAATGAGATGGATGACCCATAAAATATCATCATCATGAGACAAAAACATACATAATTAGACTATAAATACCTTTGAATATTATTTCTATAATCATCTTACGCTTCACTTCCAACTATCAAGTGGAAGGCCTCCAGCTAAAACTCCATATTTGAAAACTGCTCAAAACTGCCCCAAAACTTGCCTTATAGACTAGGTCTTTATAAATATGGCACACTTTTCCATTTATAAGCATAAACCATGATATGAAAACCATCATGGACATCCAGTACAAAGTCCTAGACATAAAAATAATGCCAATTTATTTCTGCAACTCCTTTGGAAAACCTTGTCCTCAAACTGGACTACTTCATAAACATTTACATTTTCAGGTGGGGTCCACTCATCACCACATGTTATATCATACCTTTCTATAAATATAAAAGATTATTATAAAACATAAAATCATAAAACTATCACAATAAATAAATTTTGGGAACTTATGATCAATATGTCTTCTATCGCTTTTAAGCTAGGGTTTTGAGCACACAAAAAGAAGTTTACTTTCTTAACATTCGTTCATAAAAACGTGACAATGAAACCACTCCGTTATTTTTTAAAAAATGATCTTATATCAATGGAAAATCATTCCTAAAATACACAAGGTCCCATGTAAAGAAAAAAATTCCTAGTGAGCATCAGAGGGTGCAATTCGAGATGGAAATAACCTTCTTCTTAACCCTGTTTCACCAAAAACAACATAACTTACAAAATATTCTTCAGAATGACTCAAAAAATTTCTCACACCTATAAGAAACCCCTTTTCACCATCTCCAATCATCTTCATGGCTCAAATAGGTCTCTATATTCTCATCTCATCTCAATTGCATGACTAACCTTTGGGGTTTTGTATGGTTTAGGCTAGGGTCAACTGAAACAACAATGTAACTCATCATGAAACATATCTAAAAGGACCTAACATACCTATAACAACATGTATGACATCCCTGCATGCTTCCAAGAGCTCTCATGGCTCTATAACTCATCCTCATGCCTCTAAACACCTAGAATGGGTCTAGATGGACACCTAAAACTGGGTCTTCAACCTGTAACTTCAGCCTAAAACTCATGTGAGTGCCTAAAAACTCCCCAAAAATGATCTCCATTCTACTAACATGACCCTCAAGCCACCAAAAAACTCCAACCAACATGCTCCATCACCTAGGCTAGCTAGGTCACACAACTAGGTTTGCTAAACCAAGCCAATCTCATTAAATCAACTCATGCCATCATGAAACCACCTGATACTCGATGTACCATTAACCTACCTGAGCAATATATTTCTCCTTCTCCATCATCCTTATTTTTCATTAATGATCTTTTACATCAACAACAACACCTAGAACTCAACATGCCAACAATTTCCCCCTCTATCATTGATGGAAAACCACCTAATCTTCTACCCCCTTTTTACATTAATGAAAAAGTATATACCTATAACATGTATGAATATTCATATTTGTGAGCTTAATATAACCACCACTTGGTTGGAAATTGTAACCAAAACTATCTAATCTAACAAACAAACCTATTTTTTTCATCTCTAACATGTTTTGACCTCTTACATAGCATTTGATGACCATTGTCACAGATCTGGGCTTTAAGAGCATATACACAATCACCTAAACATGCCAAAAATGATGAAACACAGATAAAAAATCACACTTCTTACCATCTTCATTGAGTGAATTCATTTCAAAATTCTATAATCTTGTTTCATCAATCTTGCTTTTTTCTTGCTTATACAATGGTCACACACCACATTTCCAGCATATGAGATCCTTAGATTAATAGTCTTCATTGGATTATTTGCAAAAACTTATTACATGATGCTAGGGACTTACTCTCATCATGAATCCATTCCTTATGAACTCCCCCTAGACATATAATACCGTTCTTAAGTAGAAAAACACAAAAATTTGGCTTCATACCTCGCTTCACTAGTTATGAGGATGATTTCATCACCTTGCTTAACTTTTCTACAAGCTCTTGGAACTGAGTTCGTTCATAGTATCTCTTAAATGACTCTTGTATCAATTTCTTGAGTCCTAGGCTCCTATTTATTTGGAATATACTAGCACACCTTTATTCATGTAGTTCCTTATGGATACCATTAAGATAATTGCATCCACCTCTAGTAGAAAGTACAAGAAGTAAGATTCTTGCCTTGTATGAATGCCTTATAGATGGCTCAACTACATTGTCTCTACCCTAAATCAATGCTTGGAGTGTTTTGATGCCTTGTTTACATGTTAGTGCATATTACCATGTCATACGAACTTCTCCACAAGCCTATATACCTATCAACACAATATATGTTTCCATACAATGCCTTCTCAAATACCTTATCCACTTTGATATATGACTCAAGAAGAGCTATCATTCTTTAAAGGCCTTTTTCTAACCTCCCTTGTTCTAGTAGCACTTTTAGAGTACTTGTGATATCCCTATCAAAGCACTATCAGTGCCATATCACAGCTTACCAACAAAATACACACTTTTCATTCCAATCTTCTCATATATCTCTATCTCCTTGGGATGAAGAGAACTTTAAAGTCACTCTTGCCTTGAAAATACTTTATCATACTAGTAAATACTTCATTTTATCCAGAAACAACCACCTGGACATGCATCTATTTTGGAAGTAAGCTTCCTTCATTCTAAAGCATGTCATTTTACTTATATATAGATTGCCTATATAGATTTTATGCACACAACACCACATCTTAGGTATAATGAGTAAATATCCTTTGTCCTCAACCCATCATCATACTGAGACCTCTTGAGATTTCATATACAACCTATAGATCTTCATGCACACCTTTTAAACACTTTATAGTATTCTTTAGGAAGTATTATCTAATTGATACATAGGATACCTATAAACTTTATAGATCCCTTGATCAACTTTCATGGACTTGAGATTCAAACAAGACAACTTGTCTTCGTACCTTGATTTATTTATGGACCATTAGATACTATTCATAATCCTATCTGAGATTCCATTACAAATCCTAAATTACCATCATACTATGAGTCTATGACAGTGCCATTCTTCCTTTCAAAGTCATAACCATGAATTATGTAGCTATTCATACACTATCTACTCATAAAATCTTTATATTAAGCATAGACACGATGGTTCTTGATTCTCAATACATTCTTCTAGCATGACCTTAGAATCTAAAATGTATACATACTCATTAACAACATTACAGACATCTCTAGCCCTGATTCTCAAGAGATAACTGTGCTAACTGTATCAAGTAACCTTCAAATACATGAAACTTCTCATTTCAGACCTCTGAGCTAATTATCCCTTAATTCATAAAATCTTCAAGAAATCACTATAATTCCCATCCATCTTTAGGCACATCAAAGTAATGCTTTAAGAACAACTAACATCAATACTTGTGAATTTAATACATCAACTTCCATACTTCCATGCATAATTTTGACTATGAAGACATTCAACATTTTTCTATTTAGAGCTCATGGGTAATCATTAAGATGATAGACTCTTCTAGCTTGAATAAGTAAATACCATAGTCATCATATATCATATGCTTCCTGATGAATAATCATTTTGATCTCTACATATCCTCTCGAACACTAAATGAAATCTTAAGTAGAGATGATTCAATATGTATCATGAAAATCACATTGTCTTCTATGTTTATGATTTCATAGGGTAATATCCCTATGTTCCAATAAGAAATTCACACTTTTTTTCCTTTGATTAAATCAACTTTCATAGAGGACACCTTACCTGTTCCAAGTACCCATTTGGCCATTTTATCTTCTCTATCAAACTTGTACCTATGTCCTTGAAATAATTTTTGACCTAGTTTCCAAGTTCATTCCTTTCCACTAGGTATCCATCTGCACTATTTCAGAAATGTCAAGAAAAATAACTATCCCTACGATGTCGTAATACCCCAAGGAAATTTCAAATCTCTCTCCTTATTATGTCAAATAACATATAGTGAAAATTTTCATGAGATTTCCATTAACTCCATCTCCACTTATGAAATTTTTTTTCTAAACCCTAAGTTAGGGTTTTCACAGAGCCCGAGAATCTCAAACTTGTTATAAATTCCTTCAATATTGTTTTCAAGGACTTCAATTTTTTAATAGAGATCATATTACAATCCAATTCAAGTTATTCTTCTTACCATTGATGAGGTCATAATTATTTCAATCTTTTAATTCTATCTCATTCTCTATTTCTCATCCTTGATCTTTCAAACTTACATCTTTCTATATCATCTTATCTTACATGTCTTCAAATTATTTTAGTGCATAACCATTCTATTATACCTTATACCACCTTGAACTAGGTTTCCTACATTCCTTGATCATATAAAAACTTACACTAACTTTTACTTACAAAGATATACTTATTTTGACAGACATACTGACTTTAAAAAGAATCATAATAGGGAACTTGTACAAGAAACCTTTCAGTTTTAAACCACTATGAACATCTTCATGACCTTTATAAAAAAATGTATTGAGCTCTCATCATGATATTTTATGATCTTTTGACTCAATCACCAAGTTGTTGACCTTTATTCAACCCCTAACATATCATATTATTGAATTCATAGCATGACATAAATTTATCTTACAACCTAGTCCTTGCTTGACTAACTAAACATCTAACATGATTTTCATATAACTTTGAATATGAAACTATATCCTAACACTATATTATTTATTGACATAATTAAGATCTGATTGTATACCATTAGAAGGAATTATTGAATACATAAACAAACTGTTATTGATTAAACAAAGCACTAACAACAACATATATTTATAAAACATACCTTGACCATTTGATGACTTAACATACCTTGACACCATGACATCACCTCCTAAAATAAAATGCTTCAATCAGCTAGATTTCCCTCTTTTTAATGCTTCATATGGACTAATATACCTCCAAGAATCCTAGTAAAGGCATATTTCATCATGATGGATCTAGAAGAAATACTTAAAAAGTTCCTAAGTCTTCTTAAATACCTAAAGCTCACTTCTATCCTATTTTTTTCTGATCTTAGCACTAAGTCATTCCTTGATTTGTATCAACACCTACTCTTGATGAGACCTCATTATTCATTATAGGCTCCCAAGACTTGTTTTTTCCTTCTAATGTACATATTATGACTTTGATGGTTCCTTCCTTTCCTTTTAGGCCCATAACAATCTATAACAATATGTCCAAACTTATTGAAAATGAAAAAAACAAATGCACTCATTCCTTTGTAACCTCCATTACTCCAATTATGACTTTAAGATTCATATAATAAATACTTGGTAACATGAACTCTTTCATGATATTTTTAGCATACCACACTCTTTGTTTTCCAACACCTATTATCCCTCCAATGGTGATCATCTCTAGAAAACCTTCTACACTCTTTAGATCTATCACCAAAACCATTACAATTGAAACAATAACCATGAAATGATCTCTCATACCTATAAGCATTTGGCTACCTTACAGATTTTGTCTTCACATTATCTTTAGTGGAGGTATCCTTGTTTCCATCCTTCTTTCATGGTTCTTCATCCTTCTTTCTTTAAAAAATATCATTTTGCATCTTTTCTTTCCCTTTGAAGTTATCACTGAAATCCAAACCTATATAACATGTTGATCTTTGTTTTCCAAGAACATCATCAAGATCCTTGGTGATTTTATCAAAATTTTGAAAGGTTTTAACCTTCTTACGAACATATAATAATTATTCCCTTAGCTATTATACATCCTCTTGAAATTTGATGCACATACTCTCTTTTTCTTGCAAACTTGTGACTATAAACTTTACCTTTTCTTCTAACATTCTAACTGTCTCATTTAGCTTGGTTGTTTCAAACCAATGCTTATCTTATAGATCATGAAATTATATTCAAATCCTTTTAGTTGATATCTCAGCTTCTTGTTCTTCTGTTCATCATGCCTTAGCTCATTTTAGATACACACTAGTTCATATTCAACATCATCTTCTTCTTCCTCATAATCTCTACAAGAACCTAATATGAAATCACTTAATAGTGTAGAAACAAAACTATTGGATATCATGACATCTTTATTCATGAAAATGAATTCATTTCCTATATCTCCATGATTAGATTCAGAATCAAAATATGAAACACCACTACTTGCACCATATAACCAAGCCTCTTCCTTTGTGTACAAACTTCTTTTTCCCTTCTTCTTATACTCAAACTTCTTGAAGTTATTATTACCTTTATTTTAATTATGGTTCTTCTTGTCATGATCATTGATGTATAGCCTAGAATTAAAATCATCTATAATATTCACAATGTAAAAGAAATCACAATCTCATCAATTCAATCACCAAATCACTAAACTTGTCACTTTGTTCTAGTACGCAAATTTTTCTCAATATGCTAAAAAGGCTTAAAAACTATATCAAAGGATAAAAATACTTCAATAGTGTTTAACATCATCAAAAAAACTTGTTCCAACCATCAAATTAGTTTCACAAACCCACCTATCACACTTTTCCTTTTTTGACCTCAATTTTACATTATAACTATGAAAATAGACAAATTTTGAAAAACTTCCCTAATCAAAAAATTTTAAACCTGACTGGTAAGCTTTTTATCTACCCATAATCCTCATTTATATGCATATCAAATTTCATAGACCAACTCTTCTCCAGTAAAAAGTTATCCTTCTTTTTGCAATTTTGCCTAGCTTGCCAACTAGCCCTATTCTAACACAAATCTCCAAATTGGGAATGACCTAAAAAAATTCCAATAAAAAAGAGTTATCTTTTTAGATACCATTTTCATTTATATTTATTTTCACCATTGGTATTTTCTCCATTCAGTTTCTAGCATTTCCAACACTAAAACCCTTATTGTTTTCTTATTTCTAGCCCTAACTAGGGTTTACGGGAAAATTCTAGGGTTTTGAATATATTCCACCTTTTAAAACTTTTTAAAACCTTAGTCTTCACAAAAACATCATGATTATGTTCCCTTTAGCATCCATACACTCATATGTCCTTAGTTTTCTTGTTCCTTGTGATTTAGTTTTATCTAGGCTTTGTTTTGTTCTTGCTCTTACACTTTCTTACCCTGCTCTATTTTCTTTTCTTTTAGCTTCCAATCAGAGGCTTCATCATTCTCATTTAAATGTTTATAATATTATTAATCCCCTCCCAAAATTTATTCTTTCATGTTTTCACTCCTTTCCCATTACTTACTCTCAATTATCCCTTGCTCATCCTTACATTTGTCAATGTACTGATACAGTATAGTCTTGTTGTTTCCTAATTCCTCGTCTCTAAAGGTATTGAACTTCCTTCTAAGATAAATTTATTCTTACCACCTGGTTCAACTCTTTAGTTAATGGGTTTCACTCATTATAATAGCTTAAAAGGCAACTAAAACTCTCTTTAAACCATGACTATCATGACTCCCTAATTAGGAATGTGTTCTTTTTGATATTTCATTCTCAATATTCAAGATATATATGAACTTAAACATCCCCTAATTGTGATATGTAATATACCTAACCTCCCCCAAGGCACCACCATTCTTCAACAATCTGCAACATTATTTAACATTAAACCCTTCCAACATGTACTGTGATAATTTACAAAGAGGTCTATGACAAGTTCATTGTATTATCTACATGAGATTGAATCTTCAAGACAATTTTACCCTACTAAGGGCTTCAAACCTCATGTTATCCTTCCTCAATATAAATTGTTAATCATTTTTACCAACTTCATAACCAAGGAACTTGTTCATAACATTATTTCTAGGACTTTCTTAAGTTCCATGCACAAAACTATGATTGCTAATTTTTACCCTCTATCACTTCAAATCTCACTGGTTCATAACCTTTATGCTTTCAATGTCAATATCTCTATCCTTTTCATACCCACACAATTATGAAATTTATCTACTCAAGAAAAATTTATCTTATAAACCCTCAAATAGATTTAGCACAGTCATCCTACAGTTCAGACGGTAACTCTGAGTTCCTCTTCTTGTTAACCCGTCAAACTAGTTTCTTTTTATGATATTACACTTATTTATCACCTTCTTCATGATCTTATCCCATCAACACTGGTTTGACACTGGTTTAATAAACATTGGATCAAATTTTTAATTCCCAAAAACCCTTAAGAACAAGGTATGCAAAGTTTGAGGATAAGTTTTATAGTTTATTATCTAGCAGTCTCCCTTTTCATTAATTAGGCACTCCATTTCCGCATTTCAAACCATTCAACTCAATTAATACCTTCTTGAACAAGATTTATAACTTCTCCTAGGCTTATTACTGAGATCAATACCCTAAAATTTTGACATAAATTCCCTCAAACTTAGAAGGCATATTAGTGGAATTCCTTGGTATTATAAAATTCAAAGTTCTTACAACCTTTATGCATTTATTTAAATCTCTATTCAAACCTAATCACTCATGGGGCATCATATCAGATAATTAATCTACCCTGTCATATACATTCTCACATTAAATAATCATAGTTTGGTCTTCTTTGTGCATGACTATGTCTTTTTCCATCCTCATCTAATTGTGCTCTCTCCTATCTATCTTATGCATGTATGGCTTCACTCTATACTTGTAAAAATACTGTGAGTATTTGGAGACAATAAATTTATAAATCAGTCTTATTTCATCAACATATTTATACATTCTTTATAGAATTAAAATTGAGAATCTTTCCATTAGATAAGTCATAAGTTATACAATCTTCTAGATCTCTAAGATTTTATTACAGAGAGGTTGTCCCTTATCCAACCTTCACTAACTTTAACCCACCTAATTTGAATAGACCATATTTTTGATGGATTAGAAGGTAGTAAGGCTTCATCAATCTTGACTCACATCATGTTTAGGTCAATTGAAGTGATTTTTCACCATGGTAAGGGTAGAGTAAGAGAGTTTACAATGTGACCACCTTATTACATTTATTTTATGCCTACATTAAAACTTAGAAGTCTAACATACTAACACCTAGGCTAGATTACTAAACTAGGCTAATTTGAATATTCAAAGAAGGTTCCATATGGACCAAGAAACCAAAATAGCACCTAAGACACACTACAAAGACTATTCATGCCAAAATTTTCTTTATGTACATGATGCTCTTGCATCATAATCCCCATGTGGAAAGAAAAAACTGTGTACAAAAAGGACTTCTTATTTCTTTTCTTCTAATTGGTTTCAACTTGTAAGTTATTCTCTTTACTTCCGTTTTCTCTTCATTCTCTTCAACCTCATGCTTCTTTGAATATTCACTCTTTATCTTCATCATCTTCTTCTTTTCTTTTTCCTAAAAAATGAGGTCTTCATTCTCTTTTCTCTTCACTTGAGCTCTCAAATGAGCTATCTTTTCAATGAAATTTATCTCTTCTTCTATCATACCTGCACATTCACAAATACATAAAACCTTAGATTTAAAAACAAGAGACTTTTGAGTCTCTTCACATGCTTTATCTTCTCTTTCTTATTCTTTTTCAATATTCTCTTCCATTTTCTCAAATTATTCTTGACCATACTTCACTTCTTCACCCTTGCACACTCAAGTGCTTATAATTATTCTTCTAATAGTTCTTGACTTATATACACAAACTGAAAATCAATGTTTGTTTATTCTCCTTTGAATTCTTCTTCAACACCAAATACTTCCTTGATCTCATATATGATTCTTCTTTCTTGTGCTTGTTTTCCTTATTTTCCTTCATTCTTAACTTGTTTACTTCCTCTTTAATATTTTTATTCAATTGTAATATCTTTTCTCTCTTCATAAGTAACGTTATAGCGCACTTTACCACTTTCCTTAACACTATTTTCATCTCTGTATTCATTTCTTGGCTTTGTATTTCTTTTACTTTTCTCTCTAACTCATCTAGATACTCTATAGTTCTTCTTAACTCCCTAATCTCTTTCTCTTCCCAAATAATTCTTTTTCTCTCTTCTTTATTTTTCTTCTCTCTCATATATTTCTCTTTCTTACTACTTATCATTAACTTAAGTAACTCCTTTTCTAGCTCAACCTCCATATTCTTTCTAGCAAGTCTTTTTCACCTTGTCAAGTCTCACCTAGGTTTTCTTTCTTACCTTGTCTTTTGACTTCTCTTCATTTCTTCACTATCTCTTATTTTTATTCACTTATAAAAGGAGAAACCTATCATTTCTTACACATTCAACTCACACGAATGCAACAATTAGCTTCAACAACTCAGTCAACTCAACCATATTTACCAAACCAACTATATACAATGTTTTATCATTTTTTGTTACCTTCAATTAGAAAGATAAAACTTATTTAATTCCTTTCTCTTACACCAAATGATGTAAATCCCTACATTTTAATCATCTATAACATCCACAATGTAAAAGAAACCATGATCTCATCAATTTAATCATCCAAAATCACTGAACTTGTCACTTTGTTGTAGTAGGTAATTTTTTCTGAATATGCTAAAAATGCATTATACACCGTATTAAAGGATAGAACAACTTCAAACATTTTTAAAATCATCAGAAAAAATTATTCCAATCATCAAATTAGTTTCACAAACCCATCTATTACACTTTTCCTTTTTGACCTCAATTTTGCCTTGTAGCCTTGAAAATAGACAAATTTTGACAAATTTCACTAATCACACACTTTCAAACCTGAATGGTAATATTTTTATCTAACCATTATCCTCATTGAGATGTATATCAAATTTCATAAACTAACTCTTCTCTAGTAAAAAGTTATCCTTCTTTTGCAATTTTTCCTAGCTTGCCAATTAGCCCTATTTTGACACAATATCCAAAGTGGAAATGACCTAAAAACTTCAAATAAAAAAGATTTATCTTTTTAGATACCATTTTACTTTCTCTTTATTTGCACCATTTTTATTTTCTCCATTCCTTTTATAGCATTTCTTACACTAAAACCTTCCTTTTTGGTTGTTTCTAGACCTAACTAGGGTTTGAGGGAAAATTATAGGGCTTTGAATATATTCCACCTTTTCAAACTTTGTAGCACATTTGTCTTCCCCAAAAAATCATGTTTATGTTCCCCTTAGCATCCATATACTCCTTTTTCCTTAGTTTTCTTGTTCCTTGTGTTTAGTATTATCTAGGATTGTCTTTGTTCTTGCTCTTACAATTTCTTACCTTGCTCTATTTTATTCTCTTTTAGCTTCCAATAAGAGGATTCATCATTCTCATTTCACTATTTATAATATTCTTAACACCTATCACAATTTATTATTTCATTTTTTCACTCATTTCCAATGACTTACTCTCAATTCTCCTTTGCTCTTCATTGCATTTCTCAATGTACTGTTACAATACAATCTTTCTCTTTCCTAATTTCTTGTCTCTAGAGGTATTAAACTTCCTTCTGAGATAAAATTATTCTTACCACCTGATCCAAATATTTATTTAATGGTTTCACTCATTATACTCTCTTAAAATGAAACTATAAATCTCTTTAAACCCTATCACGACTCCCTGATTAGGAATGTGTTCTTCTTTTTTATATTTCCTTCGCAATAGTCAAGATATATATGAACTTAAACATCCCCTACTTGTGATGTACACTATACATAACCTCCCCCAAGAAACCACCATTATCCAAAAATCCTCAACTTTCTTTAACACTAAACCCTTCTAACATGTACTGTAACAATTTGCAAAGAGGTCTGTGATAGGTTTATTGTATTATCTACTAGAGATTTACTCTTCAAGACCATTTTACCATACTAAGGGATTAAACCATCGTGCTATCCCTACTTAACATTATTTGTTAACCATTTTTACCAACTTCATAACCAAGGAACTTGTTCATAACATTATTTTTTGGACTGTCCTAAGTTACATACAAAAAACTGCGATTGCTAATTTTTACTCTCTACCACTTCAAATGTCACTAGTTCATGACGTTTATGTTTTCAATGTAAATATATCTAGACTCTAAAGGCCCACACAATAATGAAAAAGTGATTTATACAAGGAAAATTTCTCTTAGAAACCCTCAAAGAGATTTAGCACAGTCATCCTACAATTCACACAATAACTTTGAGCTCCTCTTCTTGTTAACCTTGCAAACTAGTTTCTTTTTGTGATATTACACTTCTTTATCACCCTATTCATGCTCTTATGCCCTAAACACCAGTTTTACACATTTCAATAAACCATGCAAGCCTTGGAAAAATTTCTTAATCCCCTAAAACCCTTAAGAGTAGAGTATGCATAGTTTGAGGCTAAGTTTCACATTTTATTAACTATTAATCCCACTTTTCATTAATTAGGCACTCCATTTTCATGTTACACACCATTTAAATAACTTAATACATTATTGAATAATATTTATAGCTTCTCCTAGGCTTATTACTGAGATTAATACCCTAAACTTATGACATGGATTCCTTCATATTGAGAAGGAAAATTAGTGGAATTCCTTAGTATTTAACAACTTCAAAGTTCTTACAACCTTTAAGAAATTATTTAAAGATATATTCAAAACTAATAACTCATGGGGCATCATATCAAATAATTACTCTTCCCTATCATATACATTCTTACGTCAAACAATCACATTTTGGTCTTCTTTGTGCATGATTGTGTCTTTTGGCATCCTAGTCTAATTATGCTCTCTCTTGCCCTTCTTAGGCATGTATGGCTTCACCCTATACTTGTAACAAAAATGAATATGATGATTCAAACAGAACAAGAAGTCACTCCTAAACAACTAAGAAAGATGTGTCAATGGGGCCTAAAAACTAAAGGCATGATAAGGTGCCCATATACAAACAATATCTTCCTAGTAGAAGAAGAAGAAGAGAAGGACTATATAGCCCGAAGAAGATGAGCAACTACATAAGACCTCACCCCAAGTGAAGAAACTTCACCTCCATGAAGGGCTTGGTACATATATATATGTAATCTGATCAGTTGTTCGAATGTACTGGATGTCGATGATACCATCATGAATAAGCTCTCATTTGAAGTGAATATGGATCTCAATGTGCTTAATCTACTGATGCTGAACTAGATTTCTAAAAATTGAAATAGTGCTCATGTTATCATAATATATAATGGTAGGTCGTTGAAATTGGATGCCAAAATTTTTCAGAATACCCTATAGCCAAACAACTTCTGTGGCAACGTTAACTACTCCTCTGTATTTTGCCTCTGTAGAAGATATCACAATTGCATTTTACTTCTGGCTAGACCAACTAACAGGACCTGAACCAAAAGAGAAACTATAGCCAGAGGTAGATTTATGATGATCTAAGTCACCGACCCAATCACAATCTGTGAACCCGATCAAGTCAATATCCACCCCTCCATAATAGTGAATGCCATTAGTATAGGTGCCACGGACATTATGAAGGATCCACTTAGATACTTTCTAATATAGCTCATGTGGCTCCTGCATTAATCTGGACATGATCCCAACATCATAAGATAAATTTATTCAAGTGTGAGTTAAGTAAATCAATCTCCCCACTAACTGTCAATAAAGGGTACCATCAACCAAGGGAGTAGAGAAATCAGAAACCAACTTAACCCCAGAAAGAAAAGGAGTAGGAGAAGACTTGAAATCAGACATCTAAAAATGAGAAAGAAAGTCAAGAGCATACTTAGGTTGCAAAATCACAATTCCTGAGTCAGATTGTGAAATCTGGACCCCAAGAAACTAATGAAGAAGACCTAAGCCAATCATGGAAAACTTGTTGGACAAGGCATTCTTCATAGAATCAATAATAGAGGAAGAGATGTTAGTGATCAAAAATTCATCAACATAGAGAACAAGGATGAGTATGGAGTCATCTTTCCATAGAATATAAACATATGGATCAGAGTGACACCTAGTAAACCCTGATGTAAGTAAAAAGGAGTCCATCTTGGCATACCAAGCCTGGGGGGCTTGTTTAAGACCATAAAGAGAATTCTTTAACTTACAAATGAGGGAGGGATCATGGACATAACCCAGAGGTTGTTCCATGTAGATCTCTTCCTCTAGGTCACCATGAAGGAAGGCTACTCTTAACGTCCATTTGATAGAATTTCCATCTATTTGTTGTGGAAATGGCAAGGGTTAGTCGAATAGAAGTCATATTCATAACGGGAGAAAAGGTTTCAGTATAATCAACCCCAGCTATCTGGGAGAAACCTTTAGTTACTAATCACGCTTTAAAATTTTTGATGTCTCCATATACTCCATACTTTTTTCTGAACACACACTTACACCGAACGATTTTTCTTCCTTTCGGAAGAGGGGTGAGATCCCAAGTATCGTTCTTCATGAGAGAGGATTACTCCTCATCCATGGCATAATCCCACTCAGGAATACCAGAAGCCTCCCAAAAATATTGTGGATCATAAGTAGAGGCAAAGAAAGAGTGGGTTCCAATGAAATATGAGCGAGTAATTCTCATATCCGAAGTATCTCCAACTAAATCTCCAACAATTTGCAAATTTTTCCTAGCCCAAAGAGGACCATGAGGATCAGGCTCAGATTCGGAAGATTCTTCACTCGAGTGAGAAGGGACATAGTCCTCATCATCACTACTGTCAAAATCAGAAGACTCAAAGGTCTGATGGTTGGGAGGATCAGGAAGAGGAGCTCGTTAAACAATATCATCATCTGATGGGTCAGAATCTGAATCAACGAGCTAAATAACCTCAATAGGTAGAGAAGTAGAAGTCGAAGAAGACTCATCAAACTTAACACTTCTCTCAATATAAAGCTCATGAGAACTAGGATTCAACAATCGATATCCCTTCATGCCATCAAGATACCCTACAAAGATACAAGGTTTGGATTGTGGTTCTAATGCCTTGCATTTCTTCTTAGGAATCCGAGCCATAGCCTGGGATATGAAGACTTGAAAGTGCTCAACATTAGGCTTGTGTCCAAACCAGGCTTCAAAGGGTGTCATTCCTCTTACTACCTTATGTGGAACATGGTTCTAAATGTAGTTAGCACAATTCACTACTTCAGCCCAATACAGCGGAGGAAGAGACTTTGAGTGAATCATACAAGTCGCCATCTCCTTAAGAGTATGGTTCTTTCTTTCTGCTACTACATTCTGTGAAGGGTTATAAACAAATATATGCTATAAGGAGATCCCTTCAGAAGTACAGAAATCCATAAACCTATTCTTTACATATTCACCTCCATTATCAGTTTGATGAACCTTAATAGACCATTCCGCATGTTTCTCAGTAAGAGCCTTAAAGTCCTGAAAATGTTCAAAGACTTCAGACTTAAGCTTAAGAAAATATACCCAAGTATATCACAAATAGTCATAAATGAAGGTGAGCACTTAAAGAGCTCTAGTAAATGAAGGAGATGGAAATGGACCAGAAATATTGCTGTGAACAAGATCCGAGCACTTAAAGAGCTCTAGTAAATGAAGGAGATGGAAATGGACCAGAAATATTGCTGTGAACAAGATCCAAGGGACGAGTAGCTCTCAAGGATTTTCCTTTGTCAAATTTATTTTTAGAATGCTTTATAAGGGTACAACCCTCACAAAGACCCTTAAAAAACTTGACTCGGGGTAACCCATTGACCATTTCATTTTGGCTCAATTGTTCAAGGTAATGATAATTAAGATGTCTGAAATGCTCATGCCGTAGCTTACTAACCTCATTTGCATGAGTGAGCAAGGTAGTGGGTGTAGAATCATAAGTAAAGTGGGAAAAGGTATATAACCATGAACGATGATCCGCCTTTCCCTTAGCCACTGTAGTGTCATCGTTAAGCTCACGAATAATCACCAAGTTAGGACCAAATTTCACTCGCATTCCTTCACCAAGGTGAGTAATTTGGTAAACCAATAGGATATTGGTAGAGAGATCAGGAACACTCAACACTTGGTTAAATGTTCCCCAATCCATCTCTACTAATCCACTACCGGAAACTGACACTGTCATGTCATTACTCATCGTGATTTGGGACATACCACAAGGCTTGATGTTGGATAACTCAACATGCGAAGAAGCCATGTGGTGCGAGGAACTAAAATCTACAATCCACGTTGATGAAGGAGAAACTTTGGCTACAAGGTCCTTTCCTTTCTTCTTATTAGATTTAGACCCTTTTGCAGTAAAAGACTCAGCCTTTGGAGCATTTTGTTTGATAGAATCAAGAACACCTATTTGATTTTTCTCAAGTAAATGAGTAAGGTGGTCAATTTGTTTTCTCATACATAGATGCTCTTTATGACTAGGATTCTTGTAATAGGAACACAAAAACTTGTATTTCTGTGCTCTAGGCTCAGAAGTTGAAGTGGTCATGTTAAATTTAGTTTTCGTCTTGGTTTCCTTCTTAGGTTGATCCTTTCTTTCTTTCTTATTTTAGTCTTCTTTTCCTTACTAGTACTTACTACAAGGGCATGTGACTTGGACTCGAGAGATCCCATTTGAATGAGTTTTTCCTATTCTCGAATGAGTTGGGACAAAAAATAGTCAAAGGAGGGCATATTCCAATCATTTCCCAAGGAATATTTTGTAGCGTAAAAATTTGACACAAAGATAGAACATTTGGGACCTAACTTAGAGAGAATCGACAAGATTAGTTGAGAATATTTCTTCTCTACTTGACATTCCTTTAACAATAATCTAGTGTGGATAAAGTTAGAGAATAATGCTTGTAGGTTTTCAAAATCACTAGGATTTAATCCTAGTATTTCATTTTCCAACTCATGCGCTCTCATGTCATCTTGTTGTCTAAACATTTTATCTAACGTTTTCCACGGAGAATTAGGTGTTTCAGATGACTCAATGTGGAAGAGAAAGTCAGGAGAAACAAACATGAAAATAATATCTAAAGCTTCACAACTACGGTTTAACCACTTAGATTTTTTAGGGTCATCATCTAGTTCAGTCTCAGTTCACATGGTGATGTTGAATAACCCTTTACCTCTTAGTTTCATAATTATTTTCGATCTCCACTCGAAAAATTTGAACGGTGTAAGCAAAGGAAGTGAATAAGCATCCATTGTGAAGAGAGAGAGAAGGAATGTAGAAAATAATCACAACCACCCAGGGCAATATAGAAACCCCCTGATTTTGGCACTTTATAGTTGAGTGCATTGGATACAATCAGGTCCAAGCATGCATCTTGCAACAGTTGGTAACTCACCTTGCAATCAACGTAATAATGCACTAGAGAGGAGACAACAATTGTGTTTCGTGGAGCGCAGCAAAGTGACACTGTATACAAGCACAACTTGTAAAAAATTAGGAAGGAGGAAAAATCAAATCCTGGTTGTGAGAAAGAGCGTCTCATGTCGCAAAGGATACCCCCTTGTTGCAAACTATGGCGGATGCGCTCACTAGTCGCAAGTAATAATAAGGGTAAATACAAGTTTTAGATGAACTCAAGAGGAGTCCTAATGATCTTCAGAACGCCGGAAAAGTGCTTGGAAGGAAAATAGGTGCTTAGAGTGTCACTACACACTTGAGTGCACAATTAGTAAAAAATCCAACAATAACGCCTAAAAAATTATCGCTTTATTTTAGAGCTATTGGAGTTTTAAAAAATAACAATTAACGTTAATTTAAAAGACAATTTAAATTATTACTAATCGTAAAAGATAAACAAATCAGATTCGTAATTAATAAAACTAGATTTAATATAATTAAATCTAATTAATTATGAATAATAAAGAAAAACTAATTAAAATCTAATTAAAATCAAATCCTAATTAAATATTTAAATATATTTCCCTTTTAAAAGAAATACCCACCCAAAAAAAAAACACCCCTGAAAAAAATTCCACCAAAAATGAAATTTAAAAAACTTACCAAACTTACCAAAAATCTTACCAACTAGCACGTGGCTTGGTGGAAACTGTTGGAGATGGAGACCATTCGAGTGGATCCCAAGTTGGGTGGAGAATCCCACATTGGGGATCAAAGTTATGGGAAAGCCATTTAATGGCCGAGCTATGTGCAGGTCAATGCCACAAAATGCGCCGAGAGATGTGGTAAAGGCTAGGTTGATAGAATGGGCTTGGCGTGGGTCTCGGCGAGCAGTTGAGGGGAGAGCTTAAGGGGCAGGCTCAGGGAGCAGGAAGAAGCCATTGGGAGTGGGCTATTGGAAGACCATTGGAGATTGGACACGCAGTTAGAGTTATCCTAAGGGCTCGAGATAGAAGACACGACCACCCACAGAGGAGAGTAAGAGGAAAGCAAGCTCAAATCACGTGTGGGAAGGCGCTCTAATAGGTATGCAGGCTCGTGGGAGACTCCAACAGTGGGGAAGGTCACGCAGACCACACAAAGGAGAGAAGGCTCATGATAGAGCCAAAACACCATGGATGCAAGTGAAACCTGTTTGGAGAGTTGCATGTTTGATGTAGAGGAGGGCATGACTTGGCTTCGTAGGGAAACAACGTAGAACAGGGTAGAGAAGGGCTCGCCAAGAGGCAACAGAGAGTGAGCTCGATGAGAAAAACTTCCTGCCAGAGGAAAATGGAGCTTATCCTGGTTAAAAATGCACCCACACGACTCAAACGAGCTAGAAAATCCGAATAGAGGAGTAGCTCGTAGGTGTTAATGGTGAAGGAGTTCTCTTGTAGCTCGGTTTGGAGAGGAGATGGCTTGGTGGACAGATCTCAAGGCTGAGAATCAAAAACCAAAACTTTAAAATGAATTTTTTTACATGAATCTCTGCAAAAAACCACTGTGCAAACACAGAAAAGACCAAAAAAATAGAGATCTAAAAATTTTTACTTCCAGTTTTAAAAATAATAATTGATAAACTAGAAGAGAAACAACCTCTATTTTAGCTAATCTGCTAAATTTATCCACAGCTAGCTAAATTTGGCTACAAAACCCCTGAAAAACTCAAGGAGATACTTGCACATGCACGAAGAGCACAACAAAACAAAAATTTCCAAGAATAGCTTGTTAAATAAGTTAGCAATAAATTTCCAAAATATAACAATCTAAAAAATTTCATGAGGAGTAAAAAAATGAAACCAAGAGTAATCACAACTCAAATGACGAATGCATGTTTACTCGATCTCATCTCTGATACCATGAAAGAGTTTGCAAGAATCAAATAAGAAACGATGCACCACAAATTAGTTGCACTCAAATGAAATCGTGATAGCTCTAGCGTAATCACAAGGATTGATCAACAATGGAAGAACTTGCTCAACAGAAACAAAGCTTGCACATAGAGGAAAGACACAAGAGTGTCTTGGCATACTCATAAATCATGAATGAAAGGGTACATATAGGGTGCTGAGTAACCCTAGTGCATGACACACAAGCAAACCGTAAACCTAACCCATGTGAGATGACCCTCCATATATGAGTGGAGGACACATAGGATCCCACACACTAACATAAGACGGTAAAAAAAACTCTGTTTTTTGATCTAATAGGTGAAACCAGTACAAATAATCACTCATGACCCCTTTTATTCCACTCATAACTCAGAATAAACTCTAGAATTATGAACAACAATGCATAGATGACTTTTATAATATATTGCATGGATTTTTATAGAGAATTGAGCTAGATAAGAAGAGGGAAAACATAGACATATGATTCTGATTCTCAAAATAACAAGAATGTGTGAGAGCATGCATGAAGAACCATCACTAAAGAAAAACACACACTTCGAAATAAAACTGCATGCTCAAAATAGTAATATACATGATCAAAAAAGAAAAACACATTTAGAAATAGATGACCCATCTGCATGTTTTGTTCTTAAAATTAATGACATGTGCATGATCCAATTAGCACCCTCTTGTATGATTTGTTCTTCTTTTAGATTTTCAATGCTTTAAAATTATATTTTTGACTAAAAACATGAAACTAAAAATAGATTCATGATCATCCTATGCTATGCGAAATTTCCCATGTTACATAGATTTTATAAGTTTTTCTCCTTGTTCCATATATTTTTAAACCATTTGTAAACTGGCGCGGGTTTTCTCATACTTTCACGCATCTCTTAATACTTTCATGGACTTTTCTAGACTTCCGTAGAGCTTTCTTTATTTTCCCTAATTTTTGCAGCCTTCTATAGTCATTTGCGGACTTTACTAACTTTCTTGGCTTTTATTTAGACCTTCATGGATTTTTATAGACCTCCACGGATTTATTTTTCTATTTGTTATGCAAATTTTTGAGCCTCGTGACATCCTTGATATTCACACACCCAAGGAACACTAGTGTGTTTCGAGTTTTTTTTTTCCCATGGCATCATATTCTCCCAACAACCCATGGAACACTAAAAATTAACCTCCTTTTTCCCATGGAATTGTTGTCGCCTTGAAAACTTGCGAAACACTAGAAAATAGACTTCCTTTATTACGTGACATGCTAAATTCAAACTTCTCTAACTTCCTACCCTTTTCTTCATGGCTTCACATGACTACTTTTATATGCATGACAACCTCTTTTCTTTTCTCCCATACCTTTTTTCTGATTTTACCAACTTTGCAAAATTTCTTCCTTCTCCAAGTCTACCTAAGTCAAACTTTAAATAACTTGTGCAAATAAGCATGAGTGCTCATTTGGATAACACACACCAAGTTCTCTTTCCACATATTTCCCTTATTTCATGGACATTTTTCTAGAACCATAGCAGGATAATTTTGGTCAAAATTATATTAATATAATTTTTGGTACTCATTATAGGCCTTATTGACCCTTTATATGGGTATTTTTATGTTGTTGGCCCATATTTATCAACCTTTCCCACCCATTGTATATCAACATGCAAACTTACAAGGTCTTGATTTGAATTCAATACATCTATAAATATATAAGTGCATTAGTGAATTTATGATAATGAATCAGATGAAAGAGGATAATTAGAAGTTTTAACATGATGCTATAACATCCAGGATCACAAAAATCCTATGTCACTTATAAATATTTAAGGTTTTTGATTAAAATCTTGCACAATTTTTCACCACTCCTAAGAATGCTACACAAAAAAAAACCAATTCCATTTTCATTTCTTATGTAATTCATGAAAACCTATTCAATTCATGAAGGATTAATTGAGTCTCGCTTTATCATCTTGACCATGCAAAAATTAGAAGACAAGAATAACCACCCATTTTATGTAGTAATACACTTAGTCTTGCAATACTTTCCATGCCACACACATTTACTAGGCCACATAGAAAATTTATGGAACATCCCTTATTTACAATACTACTCTTATGCATTGAATCCATGAAGACTTCCAAAAACACCCAATTCTTAGTTTATTGCATGATATACCATGAGGCTACCAAACACACTCAATGTTATACAACCTTAAATTTTTTCTAGACCACTCCCATATGTTTTAATGATGAGGTTTACATATGGCAGGATCTCATGTCAACATAAATATGTTTAGGGGAGGTAGATCAAACGAAGGATATCTCATGATGAATTAATTGTAAACTAAATGGGAAGATCAATGGTGAGCGAAATCATTTGAGAAAATATTCTACAAAGTATCTTTACTTGCAAATACACATTTATTATCCTACAATAGATTCTATGAATTCTATAAATATTTAATGATTGTGATAATATAGAGAATCTATCAATCTATTCATCCATTTAAGGATTGTGATATGGTCATCTAGTGCGGGATTTCCAAATTGAGCCAAGTGTGGTTCTGTAGAAGCTTAAAATTTATGTATTCTTATAATATGTCACATGATTAGAATTCTTAGAATAATTATTGCAAAATTTTGTCATAAGGATATCAATAGAGTGTGAGATAATTATACAATAAAGTATGTAATGATTTTCCTCATTAATAGAATAATATTTTCTTATTTCTTGATAAACTATGCTAAAGATATTTTTTGAGTAAGATCTAAATATGATATATGTTGTGTAGTGTTATGCATCCCTTCATTGGGAGAGTTTACCATGACTAAAACATTTCCAGTATTAGAGTATCGGTTTCTAAGTCCTACTGATATATTGGTATAAACATCACTCTATTTTGTGTGTGAGTGATCTTACATATTTTATGATTTCCATGCTATTGGTTTGGGTAGAAAGTAGATTCATACATATTCCATCCTTTGGGTTGTTGGGTTGAGATATTATGAGGAACTAAAGATTGCATCATGTTGGTGTAAACACGTTCACACTTGTCTTTGTGAACTAGTTATTTTGCACTTTAAATAATCTCATTTGAGAGCATACATTATAATTATTTTTAATTAGTTTGTGGGATATTGTTTGTCTCCCGTAACTCATTAGAGTTTGTGAGCTACTACCTCCACTCCTTGATTTATGGAGATGATTTAATATCCTTAGTTTAGTGTTTCCTTCCTATTATTTGGGTAAGGATTAGTCTTGTAAAACACTATATATTGGATGTTCTCAAATGAGAGAAAATAATCTTGAATATTATTTCTTTTGTTTTCTCTACAACTTGCCTCCTTGTGAAACTGTGTGATTGGATTTGTTGCTAAGATATTGGGTTTCTCCCCTTCACATCAATGAAAATTTTAAGGAACCCATCAAAAAAAACTATATAAAGGGTAGAAAATCTTGCTGAAGAAGGATTTTTTGGGATGGTGAATTATACAAAAATATCTATCATGAATATGGTGAAAATGGAAAAAATTATAAAAAATGGTTACATATGTAAAGGCAAATCTTACCTATTTTTTCTAAATTTAAAAAATCTTTTGGCGAATTTCAATTTTCCTCTTCAAGTTATATTTCATTTTCCTAATCTATGGATGGCATGAATTTCATCATATACATTCCTTAACCAACAAAAATTATTGAGTTATGAAATTTGGACCAATTTTCCCCAATCCTTCCTAGGATTAAACCTTGAATATTAATCCATTGGCCATGTTTCATCATTTCATATAATTTAGGAAAGCATATGATGTCTCAAGCCTTCCTCACAAATCATACTAGAATTATATCACATCTGTCAATGTATTGCAATGTGTCAACATCCTATGCTATTTTGGATCCAGAGTCTCCTGCCTTTGTCTTTCTTTACTGTGAAAATTTTCAACACTTTTCCAAAATATTTCCTACAAATCCATTCCTCCAATATACTAAGAGATATTACACACACACACACACACACACACACACACACACACACACACACACACACACACTTTTCACTCCTTGCAAAAGGTGGGATATTTCCCAAAGGAAAAATGAAAAAGACCTCCATTGTCAAGGCTCTAAATGATTGTTAGTTTAATCAATACAAACTAAGATGTAAACAATACATTTTAATGGATTAAATGGTCCTATAATTCCTTAATTAAATCATATCACATAGAATAGAATCCATATTATAATTTTAAGCTTAGATAATCCTTTAATTGAATAAACAGTTACTTGAATTGGTACCTTTAATATATTTGATCATAACAACTCCCTCTCTTTCTCACACACACATACTTACATAAGTATGTACATACGTATATACACACATACACAATGCAATGTTGGAAATTGTGATCCAAGATCCCATATAATTTATGGAAATCAAAACATGATTTAAAATTATGGCACGTCAATTTAAATGCGACCCATTAAAAAAAATATTGATATTAGAATTCATTTCGATATGTGAGCTGGAAATAGTAACATATATGATTATATTTAACGAATATTGGGCATGCATATGGTATCCAAATAGCCAAATATAACTTTAAAAATCTCTAGAAATATCCAAATTACAAATATTAGCCACTAAAAGTTTCCATATATGGCATTGTTGGGTTTTAAAATGGTACTTTAATCAAAACCAAAGTCAGGGGACAACAATTCCCTCCTCTTTATGGGAGAGTTTCCCTTGTTGAAAGCAAGCAACAAAGCTTATATACAAATTTACACTTTCATCTGAAGGCTGGACATCTAACATCTAGAAATTACTTTAACCAAAATAACTTATCAATACAAATGAATAGAAGAAATGAAAAGAGGAAAGAGCAGAATATAACCGCACTTTCAGGAAATATAGATAGCAAAGTATAACCCTATACGTGCTGAGCAAGAGTACTACATAATAGAATCATTCACATTCACATCATAATATATCATTCCATAGACACAAAGTTATAGAAATCATATCAATAAGAACACAAAGTTTGTTATTATAGAGGATAAATGATCCATAAATTTCAGGTAAGAAGGAAGAGACAATAGATGAGATGGAGAGAAAGGGGAAATTCTTCTGTATTGATTGAGAGTGGTAACAGAGTCACGACTTACTTTATAATTTTACTTCTTTTAGAAATGAGGTTCAAAACCTCAAAGTTCTCTGCCAACCCACCTCTCCACTTTGACTTTTGATGCGGGCTCAACATTTGAATTTTTCCCTCTTGGAAACAAGGCTCAAAATCTCAAAAGGCCTCTGCCAACCCACCTTCCTGAAAGTTTTATGTCTGTCCTCAAACACGTGGAGGATTCCTGCTCATTTGGAGACTCACTTTTTATTTGCCTCTTAAAAGAGCACCGAAGAGACATGTGGCTCCTTCCCTTGCCTTGCCTTGTTTCTTTGTGTTTTGGCTAAGTCCCTTTTTTTTTACGGGGTCATATGTCTGGCCCTAGACATGTGGAGGCTCAATGCACATTTTGGGACCTACCTCCAATTTTTTTTTTGTTTGAAGTTTATGTCGAGCTGACACATGGACGCTTATGCAAACCCTTCTATACTTAGCTGATTCAACTGTCGAATTTATCTCCTTTCCAGACCTGGGACACGTGGAAAGCTTTGAACCTTGAAGGTGCTTCGTTGAGACATGTGGAGAGCACTACCGGTTCTTTTATACTTAGTCGATTTAGGCCTGCTACCCATTTGACTTCTATTGGACCCTAGACACGTGGAGAGTTGTCACTAGTTTAGGAAATCTCTTTGGGCTGCGCCTTTGAAGTTGCGCCGATGAGACACGTGGAGATCTTGCACATGTTTGGGGAACCACCTTTGGCTTTGACCCTTGAAGGTGCATTGATGAGACACGTGGCGCCGTCCACCCGATCCTTTTGTACTTAAACTGATTTGGACCCACTCCTCTTTCTCCATTTTAGGCTAGGTCCCTTTTGCTTATTTAGGAGTGACTATGTTGGGTTCTAGACACATAGAAGCTTCGCACTTGTTTGGGGGGCTCGCTTTGTATTTTGACCTCTAAAGTTGCTCCGAGCTGACACATGGTTCTTTTTGCTGGCCTTAGAACTTTTAATGACTGACTCATGCACGTCTTTAACCTTATGGTACCCTTGATGGAATAAGTCTTGATAATCCCGTAGTAACTCTATGATATTTTCCACTTCAGATTCTGACCAATAGTCTCCTATTATGGCCTCCTTAGGCTCAACATCTGAACCAATATTCACTTTATTTGTCTTCATAGGTTTATGATAGGTGTGCATGGTATTATTTGCACTGTCCAAAACCTCACGCCTACCTATTGAATGGTTTACATCCATATTTTCTACTTCTTCGCCGTCCACTAAGTAGACCATTTTTCCTTTTTCTTTCTCAAGGAAAGTGTGCTAAAGTAGTGTGGCATCGACCTCTTCCTCTTCAACAAGACATGCTCCTGAGTTTCCTTCATCCAATAACACCTGAAGGAGTTCTTCAACCTTGGCACTATCTCCCGTAGTTAAGTGCTTTATGAATTTTAATGCTTTCTTCCACCACAGGCTTGGTAGAGAATAAATCAAACATCTGGGCCATTCTTGCAATTAAATCCTGCCAAATTTCTAGTCTCTCTATGGAGTTTTGCATAAACATACCAAGCACACACGCAACCTTGTAAAGTGGAATAAAACTTGTGCACCTAGAGTGAAGGTGGTAAAGCTTCTTGCCCCTATGTCTAGAGTCTCTCACACTTCTAAACGTGGTGTCCGAATAGGTTGATTACCATGATAAGTACATATTTGAGTATATGCATTTCTCCTATAGAATCTAGTGGTGAAATCAATCCTATTTTCATTCCATCCTACAATATTATCCTTGTGGACCACCCACCAGCGCGTTGTTGTCCCGCATAGTGTATATGCTAGCATATTTCTTCTTTCTAGTGGGTCTATCTATTGTTCCTTCGTGGCGCATAGGAACACCATAGGATCTCCTTCTCTAGTGTAGCAAGGTACCAAGTTGTTACCTATTATACTGACATAATGTGATTTTTTTGCCCTTAGGAAATATTCTCTTTACTTTGCACCCCTACTAACTCATAAGTGCTATGAGCCCAATTATCACAAGCAAACACTTGTAGTATTGCTAATAGATTGTGCATCCTCCCACTAAAGGATTCCTTCTTTATAGGGCCCCAAGCACCTCTGGATCTTGTATGGTGCATACATAAATCCTATTCAGTTCTTCTTCACTTAAGGGGCTCAACATAGGATGTAGATTTTCCATCTGTTAAAGGGGATAATAACTCTTTCCTCCTTGTTTTCAAAGATGATATAACCCTTGTTGAACCGAAGATCAAAATTATTTTCATAGCACCAAGAATGCCCCAATAGAGATGGGAAGCTATCTACCTCTGTCATCGGTAAAACCTCAAAGTCTCTACGGAACTTGGCTCCTTGTATGGTAATGGATGCATCTTTTGAAACTATGATTAGAGTGGTCTTAGTCCAATTAGCCATGAACAATACATTAGAGGATGGCTACAATGGGAGTCTCCCCATTTTTCTCCCATGCATCTAAGATAAGAACATTGACTTCCATGCCAGTATCAATCAGTATATTACTAAATAGCCACCCATCCACAACAACATCCATAGTTATTTTCTTTGTCATAATCTAGGCTATGAGGGGGAATATTTACATGTAGGATTTTTCATCTAGTCTCAATACTTGCACAAAAAGTATTTCCTTTTAACCAATTCCCCAATAGTGGAATGATATTCTCCTGGCACGACAATTTTCACACTTCTCTCAAGTGATCTATATCAGTTTCGGACCATCTCTGATGCTTTATTTTGATCCATCTTCTGCGATTGCTCCTTTAAATACTATATTTCACCTTGGAGATTATCAAGTAACTCCTTGGTTTCCTGGTAAAACCTCCTTCTGATGGGCAGGATCTGGCTACCGTGCATGTAGAACCTCCTCCTTAGTGATGGTAGGCCTCTTTTTGTAATGCTTCTTTGGCGTGTGTTGCTTCAGTGCAAGTCATGATCTTTACCTGTAATTCCTCAGATTCTAGTTCCAAATTGGCCATCCAATGATTCTCCACAATGCATTGTATCCTAACCATCCCTATGCCTTTTTTTTTTCCTTTTTATGTTGCTTGCTAATATGCTTATATAAGTCTGGGAACTCCTCATAGCTATGATTCTTTCCTCTTAAAGAACATATAATATTCTGAGGAAATTCATGCCTGTAATGGTCAGGAGATCTACATGTATAACACGTTCCACAAGGGAACTCACTTCTTCTACCACCATGGCCTCATCCTCTAAATTGACCACGGTATCCTTGACCTCAGCCACAGATGCCTTCAAAATGACCTTCATTCTGATCATAGCGCGCCTAATTTTGTCCCTGATCTTGATGCTCATTTCTTGTCTTTAGAGTTATCTAAAACTCATGTCTATTTATACACCAATATCCAGAGCATCATGGATCTGACCAATCAGCTGGCAGTCTTCCATGTCATGAGTCATGGACCTACAAATTTTGTAGTAGCATGAAATGTTCTTCCTTATCGTGCATTGTAGTAATGGGTAGTAGCTAGCATCATGGTTTACATGGCATATCTCAGAGTCCAACAACAATGAGTGCACTAATCTACAGGGAAAAATATCCTTGTTGTGACCTTCCACTTCACAATTTGTGTACCAAAATCTGTGTGCGCGTTTCATGTGCTGAATTTTTTGATAGCTTCTCCAACTGCTTCTCCATAGCTGTGATTTGTGATTCTAAGAATGTGGCTCACCCCAGTGTCTATACTTCCAACTACCTCAGTTTTGTAAGGTTTTCTTTGAGTTCCTCGCATGGATCAATGTATGTTTTATGTGATAATGGCCCTCTTAAAAGGTGTAATCAGACCTCCCAACAAACCATTATGCATGTTGGTTTCCATGAATATCATAAGAAAACTTAGATAACAATGTTTTGAAATGGGAATCATACTCTTTGTCACTCTCAATAGTTCCTTGCTTGATATCCTTGAGCACACTTATACTCTTCTACTCAAACTCAGGGATGTGAAACTCTGTAAGGAAAACATCATTTAAAGCTGCATAGTCTACGTAAGTCTGATCAGGGTCAAACTTTCTATACCAGCTATGTGTGCACCCTTGTAACATAGTAGGAAACTGACTTGCCCTATGCTCAGAAGCTATGATTCCTTTTGTGTGCCACAGTATTTCACATAGGTGTACATGTTTAGTAGCATCTTTTATACCCCTATACTCTGGGAGACGAAAAGACATCTCCATGTAAATATTTTGGTGGTTGGTGCAAACCTTGCCCCACCTGATCCAAAACCTCCTGTGTTTCCTCTACCTCCAGGACACCCAGAATCCCACCAAGCTAGAGCCACATATATCTCTTGATCCCAATCCTTTAGCTAGGGTGAGACCAAAAGATGTACTTCTATGTGTCCCAACAGTAGTACTGAATTGTACCCTGACAGTCTACGAAGTGTTATTACTCCCAGAAGAGAGTCCAAAAAATCTGTGGGCCTAAATTTTGTGTGGATGATATACCTAAAAAATTTACTCCCATATAACAATGAAGTCATTTTTCATTGCCATCATTGTGTTTTCTTATATGACTCACTCCTTCTCTCCCACTGCTTGAATTGGCTTGCTGACTATTTTTTTGTACTAAATAATGGAAGACCAAGTGCAAGGGAAAGGTTTCCAAGTGGATTCAGATGTGCACCCCATGGCCAAGGTAGTCTCTACTAGCGTGCTTCTACATGATTCTAAGGGAGGTTTCCCTATCATGCTTTCCCAAATGGGGGAGTTCCTAATGCTCAAAGTTCCACGTCTTCTGCATGAACTTCAACTCCTTCCTAAACTATCTTTCTCCACAAACGCCATTTTTCTCTGCAACCTCCTGTTGCTTCTCTACCGCCCTCTCGTGCACCTCATTATATTTAAGCCCGCCTTTCTTCTCTCTGCCTCTCTGCCGCTAGGTCTGCCATCTTTCACCAAGCTTGCTCCTGCCCCCAATGCATGGTGGGGTTTAGTTTAGCCATCGGTTTTCTCTCCAAATTCAAAGTTACCATCAAAATTTTGATTGCTAGTGGGAAATTCCCTGCAGGTAAGTTCCCCTAGGATATCATAAAAAATGTAACTCAACTACCTCTGGGCATGAATAATTGGAAATTGAGTACTACCAAGATATAACTATTGAGAACACCATGGAAACCACGTATCCACAATGCGAGTCCAAATTAGATCAGCATCATAAAGGGTCTGAAATTCTTCTTGCGTCCAGATAAGTGTGTGATACCTCTAATTCCATTTAGACGCGATGAGCAACTAGCCACTCGTATAGTTCAATTAGAAATATAGAAAAGAAAATATCATACAAATTTTTCTCCACCCCACGTGCATGCGTTAAACTCAGATCCAATGTTGAATTGTTGTGTGTATTCTTCTTTTAGGTCATGTATCCACTCCTCAAACACTTGTTAGGGTCAACCAGTATGTTTTCATTGTGAACCATCTTGAATACAACTAAAAAAGAATGAAGGGTCCCAGTAATGGAACTAATGATGCAGCCTAGAATTCACCAATAAAGAAACCCAGGTGTGCTGAAACATCACTCAACCTAGACCAAGCACTCACCCCGAAGCGCGTAAAGGTATCAGGCCCCTCTTTAGGCTTGTTATTACAAGATGTTAACATGATGAAGACTGAAAGCATTCAGATCTATGACTAAATATATCAATCTATAGTACATATTCAAATCTAGATATTAAAGTATCATGAATCAAACAATAATCATAGCGAGAACATTCATGCAATAATAAACTATAACCATGATTAATACCTTGATTCAGTCAATAACCTCCATTATATTAAATGCAATAATACACAAAAGCTTCTTTACAATAATGGCATCATATGCTCATGTGCGTACATATCTGATAGTGTAATCTCATAGTAATCCAGTCCTTACTATATATATCCTCACACACCTATACTACAAGGTTCATTACATATTTATAAGGGTGGGGACTTTCCCTTCACCACTTATCCAATCCCAAAATAGGTTGCATACTATTATTAGCCACATGCCATTACAATAATAGCCCACACATGTAAGTGCTGCTAACAATAGACTTCTTCTAGTTAAGTGTCAGTAGTAAATCTATTCTCATCATGTACCCATGCAAAGCGCTTCGTAGCCACTCCTCTAAAAATAGCCAATGCGTGTCACGCAATTTTTTAACAAGTTTGTGTGCTCTGCACACCATCTTCTAAAAACAGATCCTCATCGTGAAAATGGCTAAGTCCCGAATCTGCCTCTAACCTTAGCGCGTGATTTCTTACCGATCCTTTATGCTTTGAAGTGCCTTCTTCTATATTAACCTTCTGTTGTTTTTTGCTAAGTGCCATATTTTTTCTGACCAACAATAATGTAGTGCCCACTTCCCTTTGACACTTTTAGATACTGATTTTGATATTATTGATCATATTATGGACACTATCTAGTTCTTGGTTTAGGTATGATGGTTTAAATGTTAGATCATGGATTATTTAGTGATCTGGATTCGGTTATTAAGCATGGATGGTTACTAGAGAATTTTCTATATGGGGGTGATGATATATGTTAGGGACATAGATATATTATAGATGTGTTATTTGGACTTATGATATTGAAATAGTTGAGTAGATCTGGTATGGTAGATTTGATGATGATATAGTGGATTTATTTAATTAAAAATTGATTAATGTTGAATTATTGTATTTGTGGTGATTCTATTGTTTGGATGATTGAGATTTTTTTATATCATTTTGGATGGTTCTGATATGGCCACAAGGCGAAGGAGGTATTTACATTTTCACAGTTAAAAATCACAACAATGTCGAGGGACTGGAGAAGACAACCATATTAAATTCCAGGGAATTCCACAGGGCACCATGGTAACTATGTTATGAGTTGTGTGTGGTGGTATGTTAGGATTTCCCATGAGGGGGATTCCTATTATAGTGACCATGGGATATGTGTTTTATTATGGGGTTCCTTTTTAATTATGTGGTATGTATTTTATGTGGAATGTGTTCTGTCTTTTAATTAATTTAAATGTGATAGTTTTGATGTGAGAGTCATTATAGTTAAAATTTCTTTAACTTAATTGGTACTGGAATGATAGTTAATAAATTTATTGTCTTTAGATATAATGTTGGAAGAGTGGGTAAAGTATCAGGTAAGAATGTGTAAGAATTTAAGAGTCTTGTATGCCATATTTTGGAATGGTTAGGCACTCCATCCTTTATGAAAATTCGAAGTGACCTTGGAGGCCAATTTAGAGGCTGTGGTGACAAGTAAACGTGTCCCACACATCTTAAAATGATTCCACCAAGCATGCCTATGGTATGGAGGTTAACTGTAGGCATTTATAATGTATTTTGAAGTTGACAATATGTAAGTTTTAATTGGCACTGCCCTTACATGTTTTTTAATTTGGTCCTTTGAGTCTGGCATTTTGGAGTGTGTTAAGGGATTCTGTATTATTTCGTGTGATTTGGTGAATGGAGGTTTAATCTCCTCTTGGGGTTGAGGAAAAGAATGAATTTGGGCCATCCACACATGGATACACACTCATCCTATTCTTTCCTCCCGTATAAAAGTGAAACTCCGTAACTTGTTTAGGGTTGCTGAAAACTTTATTATTTTAATCTTGGGGGTGGCATTTTTGGTGTGTTTCTTTTGGAGCTTGTGAGGAAGAGCTTGAAGTCTTTTGAATGCTTCTACCTTTGTTGGTTCTGGCTTGGTCATTCATTAGGAACTACTGCAAAAAATATTGAATTACGTAGAATAGGATCTACCAATGTTTCTTACCATTTGATTTCTGCTGGGCATGGGAAAGTTCCCTATGGTGGTTGGTTCTCTTCCAACCTGGGATCTCGGTATGGTGGAAAGTAGAATGCGCCACACAAACACAACAAATATCCCAACTCTATATTCCAGCTAAATATTGGAATCTCCATTTGATGGGCTAAATGCGATCGATTATGGAGCGGGGCTGGTGTAATCTTTACTTCACCCTGAAGGAAAGTTCCTAATTCACCTTCACACTCATTGCGAATGACAAACAATGGCGCTAAATACGCAGCCCTCCCTCCTTGGCCTCATTTAGCCAAGAGGAATCAGTATATAACATTCAGAGTCATTAGGAGACTCACAATGGTAGACAAAACCAAGGTCTCTGAGATATTGAAACCAAAAAAAAAGCAAAGCCATTTTCCAGCTTTACAAAAAAGTTTTATTAGATTTACGCAAGGAATTTGACTCATATCATTGAAACAATCCCACGAGAAGAAAATCTTCTCGCGGATTCAATAGTAACTTCCGCATCAACATTTTTCTCCAGCAATTAAGTTGAGATACCCATTCATAGTTATCCCTTCGTGATGAACCAGTGATAAAAACAACGACAAATTATCTTTTAACAACAAGAATCTACTATCCTAGACCATGTTGATATGATATGGCCACTTGGATACTTAAACGCCTTAGCGGCACTACATCTCTCTATCATATTGATAGCTAGTTTGTCTTAATCCCACATCATCTTCTTAACGCGGAAATCTCATAAATGGAAACCTAAGCGTATACACGGTTAGAAAGTGGGGATGATTGGATTTACCTCCAGCCCCACCGCAGTTTGAAGAAGGTAATGCCTCTTTAATCGAAGAAGAAGAAAAGAAAAAGAAGAAAGAGAAGAAAGAAACAATTGAATGTCTGTTAACATCAGAACGGAAGGGATGAACCAAAAATATTGAAATTAGGTTACTTGTTAACCCTAGAGAAGTTAGAAATACACACTCAGATCCTCAGGCACATCACAGGAAATCTTTTGCAATTAATTATAAAGGAAATGACAGGCATGACACCACACATTGCAGTGCATAACCCATCCACTAAATTCTGATGCAAAACTAGTAAACAAAAATCAAGAACCCATTGAACCCAAGGTGGCTCTCATGGTGAACGATGAAATAATAAACCTCCTCGAGTTAGGGTCATCAAACCAGGGGGGGGTCGATTAATCTCAATGGGTATCTAATATTTTTTCTGTTCTAAAAAAGAATGGGAAGATTAATGCTATCTACATAGATTTCCGAGCTTACAAGCATGTCCTAAGGACGACTTACCATTACCATCCTATAGATGTCATTTTTGATTTCAAACAGCTGGATTGAAACTCTTGTTCTCATGGATGGGATTCTCGAGATACATCAAATCAGAATATCTAAACAAGACCAAGCCAAACCACGTTTTATAACTCTTGGGGCACCTATTTGTTATTGCTGTTATGCCATTTGGCCTTCAAGAACGCTGGTGCTACGTACCAGCGAGCTAATGACTATATATTCCACGATTTAATCATTAAAATCATTGGAAATCCTACGTAGATGACTTGTTGCTAGGCCAAGAAGCGTTGTGACCCCCCCCATCTGCCAAGTACTCCCGTCTCTTTCACAATTAATAGATATGGAGTCACACTAAATCCAAAGGAAATGCAATCTTTGGTGTAACAGGAGGAAATCTCCTAGGTTACATCAATCATCACGAGGGATAGATTGTTGATCTAACCAAAATTGGCGGCTGTCATCGAATGGTCCCCCTTCAAATGAATCCTGGAATTAGTTCATTTCTCAGAAAAAAGTTGGGTGCCCGTGCATCCAGAGATTCATCCCGGGACTTTTAAGCTTCGCCATTCATCACAATCAACCAATTTATCAAAAAGGATTATAGCCATTGATTGAGACCGAAGACTGCGATGATCTCCTTGATGAGTAAGCATTTACTGTTATCACCACCTACGCTAATGGCTACCCACGCTAGACCACTCGTTAATTTTGTATTCACGAGCTACCGATGTCTAGCTGGCTGTATTTGGCCCCAGACGGACACTGAAAAAAGGGAACGCTGATTTATTCCAGTAGTCGGAACTTATTGGACTATGAAAATGTTATACATAGGCAAGAATGAGAATGCCTTGCCATAGTCTTTGCTACTAAATGCTATAAGACACTATATGCTGAATCAGAAATGAGGGTCATGGTAAATAAAAGTAAAACGGGACTATTTACAAACTTTCCTAAAAAGGATCCTTGTCTAAAAAATTTGGAAACGTTTTATAACCTTCATGGGGGAAATTTTGAGAAATTTGAATTAACATTTGTAATCAAAGTCGGTTTAAGGGACAATCATTGCGATTGCGTTAGCTGATAAACCATTAGATGGAGGTGATTTAGAGATTTCGATTTCCAAAATGAGTGCGTATACTAATCAAAACCCGACACTAATCTCTGAGTGTCCTTGGTACACTGATATCATAATTATATCAGGACCTACCTCCCAGAAGGAGCTACACCACAACAAAGAAGGCGGTTATGTATTATTGCAGCAAATACGTCATCATGAGCAAGTACTTCTACACGAAAAGCATTTGATGGAATGATCTTGAGATCTGTGTGTGAACACAAGAATCCAAGAAGATTATCCCGAATCTCACAGTGGAATGTAGGAGGCCACTTCGGTGGCATGGACACTGCTTGCAAAATACATCGAATGGGCTATTTCTGGCCCACTCTAGAACACGACGCAGTAGAGTTTGTACGCCCGGTGTCATAAGTGTCAAGGAATTTCCACGAAATTACTATGCCAGCAACGCTCTCCCCAATGCTACTCCATGGCCCTTTTATACATGGGGGGTT